>JANHGN010009135.1:0-15432 GCA_024605025.1 Megaceryle maxima
ATTTGGATAACAAGAGGTGTGAAGAAAATAAATCTGATCAAAGCTTATATTTATTATACATGTTAGGATGGTAATGTGATTATAGATATACTAAAAGATGCACCTGTAACTATCCTTGACAGATTGATTAAAATTCATGCTATTTAATGTTGTTAAAAAAACATATCAAACAGATTAATAGCAGATTGACAGACTAACCTTTAAGTTAGTGATTAATAGGGAACCACATCTAAATATGATGTTTTAAGTAGAGTTCTGAGGGTATCAGTAGTTAGGAAGTAACTAGGAAGAAAGTTACTAGAAAGAATGTTACCCTAATTTACATCAATTTGAAAGTGAGAGCCCCAAAAGACCCACAAAAACTGACTCATCAGCTGAAAAAATATGCTTAAGGGGCTTAAAAAGACAAAAATAGTAGCTTATAAAAAGTTTTATAAGAAATTTATTTAAACAGTAAAAGAAACACATTGGATATGAACAGGATATTTAAATACCTTTAATTCCAGAAAAAAACCACAAACGTATTGTATGAAGGGAAAAACCAAACTACTTTTCACAAAAAAAAAAGTGCCACACATTTTTATGTACTGAACAATGAAAAGAAAGTGAAATAAAATATCAATAGGGTAACACCTTAATTGTTCCATATATTCAAAGAAAAAGTGAGCATGTTTGTGGAAGTTGCATTATAACAAAACATATCTTATTGAAATCAGTACCAATGACAGCTGGAGAAAGGCAATAGCTCGCGATATGAAGCTCTTAACAGTATGTGACCCAATGTGATACTGTAGCTTTAAATTCTTTATTAAAATAGTGGCTTCGATTTAGAACAACAGAGCAATGCATGATATTTAATGCAAAACGAAAACACAAAGCCCTGCAACAGAAAACAGATAAGAAAGGATAATAGGCTATGAACATTTAGAAGTATGGTATTCACTATACACGTAGTACCAATACTTCTCAATTGTTGGTTTTCTTGACTATTACATTGTTAGATGTTAAAATTTATTCAAGGTACGTAAATAGCATTAATTAATATACTTTCAGTAAAAAAATAGGAATGCGTATCTCAATAAGTATAGAAAATAATGAAATATAACATCCTTTTCTTCAAAGTAAAAAAATAAAATGCTTGAATTTGCAAGAAATGAGCATATTCATCAGCTTAATTTGCACATGACCTTTAAACCTTAGCAATGTGCAGATAATCCTATTGGACAAAGAATATGATACTCTCTCTAAAAAATCCAATGCAAACTTAATGTTTATCACTGTGACTTATCTGTTTATCACTGCAACTTTTGTTGCTAGCACATTCAATACTGTAAGTCTTACTATTAGAATAAGAATATAGAATTAATTTTTTTTTCATTTGCAAGAATGTCTTCATTGTAGAATAACTGTAAAACATTTCTGATTTTTAAATAAATGAAGATTTGTTGCTGATGTATTAATAAATGCTATTTATTATTAAAAGAAAAATACAAAATTTAATTTTTTAGTCTTTAATGACTTATTCTAGCAAGTTTGTATATCAGTGTCATTAACTACAAGAAATTAGCCATATATTGGGTCGTATGCACTGTAACACTATTTAGTCCCCTGGTATTTAGTCCCCTAGTAACTTTCAAGTTAGATGCTGCTGATTGAAATCTTGACTATGTATCTCCAGTCATGCATTCATTAAGTCTGTGTAGAGAGATCATAGAGGCAGAATTACATCTGCATCATCTGATGTTTTTTAGACTGAGACAAAAGAAGATTTGCATGCAACTTTTTGATAGAAATATGAAAAAAAAAAAAATTACCTATTACTTTCAGCTAACTAAATTTTATAGAAATTGTGAATCTAGAGCAAAATTATTGTCAATTTGCTGTTTAGCTGTCTTCTTCCATTCAGCATTTCAACTAAAATAATATTTTAGGAAGCAGGCCAAAGTATGTAGCAGACTATAGAAACTAACTTTGTTGTTTGGGTTTGGGGGTTTTTTTTGTCATTTCTGTGGACTGGTATGCCCAAGATTTATACTGAGCAGACTGAATAAACTTGCCAAGTGATTCAGAGATGATTACAATTATGTTAACTGCATTAAATGACACAATATTTAGAGTGGCTTTCATTCTTGCTCCCAATCAGTGAGTCATGTCAAATGATGGACAACCTAATTCAAATTTTCCCAGGTACATATATCAAAGATCACAGTCTCTTGACTTCAAAAAGTACAAAATGTAATGGTTGCCATGTTGTCTAAAGCTAAGAACACCACACAGTCACAGTAGTTTAAGACTGGTTTTAGCAAGAGACCTGCATCAAGTCAATGCCTGTTACTTAAGCCATAATTTGTTTTCACTCTCCATTTCCCTTCCTCTCAAGTTCCCTTCCCCTTTTATTGCCACTTATTTCCCCAGACAACCTATTGTTGCTGGTACAACAACACATATGCAACCAAGGGTCTCAAGAATCAATTTCTTTAGAAAGGCTATCCCTCATATTGTCCATTATTTGAAGGAGAAAACCAATACAGAACACAAACACTTGAACTGAGTAAATTCATGTTAAAAAGCGTTAATCCAGTCAGTCTACAACAAAATGCAGTAGATAGTAGTAGGATTAATTCTGCTATACATGGATCTGGTTCATGTCAAAACCAGTCTCAATAACCTTTGAATGGCGTGGCAATTAAGAGATATGTCTGGGGACTGGCGTATATTAGGTTTGCATGGCAAGGTTTGTTAGTGGGGGGGTACAGGAGTGGCTTTTGTGAGAAGATGCCAGAAGCTTCCCCCAGGTCTGACAGAGTCAGTGTTAGATGACGCCAGGATGGACCTGTCACTGGTCAAAGCTGTGCCAATCAGTAACCGTAGCAGTGGCATTGTGATAACATATTTTAAGAAGGGTTTAAAAAACTGCTGCACAACAGCAGCTGGGAGAGAAAAGTGAGAATATGTGAGAGGAACTACCCTGAGGACACCAAGGTTAGTGAAGAAGGACAGGAGGAGGTGCTCCAGGTGCCATAGCAGAGATTCCCCTGCAGTCTGTTGTGAAAATCATGATGAGGCATGCTGTGCCTCTGCCACTCATGGAGGTCAGCAGTACAATGGATATCTACTTGTAGCCTGTGGAGGTTCTTACACCAGAGCAGAGCTCCGAAAGGAGGCTTAAACCTCATGGGAAGCCCATGGTGGAGCAATGATACTAGATTATATCACTTAAGCAAATAATTTAAACATTTAATCTCCTATAAAGGGGGAGAACTTGGGAAAGTGCAGGACTGCAAACTATGAATCAGTGCTTTTCTACAGGGACATAAATATGGAACCCCAGAATGATATCTCCAAGGATCAAATATTTGTGTGCTGTTTTGATATATAAAATTCCCTACTAAGGATTCACAGAAGTGATGTCATGAAGGAGAATTTGTTTTTCACTAATACTGTGTATTCTGAGGATCTATACATTAACAGGTGAGATAATATCAAGGACTGACTCTGGATTACAAGTTTCATGCTGCTGGACTTCCCTTCTAATTTTGGCAGAATATATTATGTTTGTTTGTTTGTTTGTTTGTTTGTTTTTATCATCTTACCATCAATATTTACCAAACAACCTAGGATAGATGAAAAATTAATAATGATTTTCAGAATAATTACTGAAATATACCAGCTCTGGTTTGAGTTATGAATGTGTCGTAGTCTTTTAATTTTGCAGCTGTAGCTGGTTTTGTATAGATAGGAGGAACTAACCCTGACAGACTGTCTTGAGTAACCTTGGTCCATATAGATAAGAGGGACTAACTATGAGCTAAGCAGGAACAAAGAGGAGCCTCCAGAGATAAGCTATATCATACCAGTTCTGTAGTTGCCAGCTCAGCACAACCTTGCATTCTGAGCCAATGGTAAAAAATACACTGTAAGGAAGACTGTGGGCCTTCCTCCAGATGACCCCAGCCCATGACCACCAGACAGCAGTGCATAGACATCAATGGGAGGACACTTATGATAAACTACACCTATTCCCAGAATTAATTTTAATAATCCCTCCTTTGCCAATGAATATGTATGTTTCTCATTATAAATAATTGCTTGCTTTGAAGTATGGAGTGTAAGTTAGGAGGAGTGATCCCCCTTGTGCCCAATGCTGCAATAAACCAACCTACTTTATAACCTATCTTGGGTTGTAGAGTTTGATTCTGCATGTCAGTTGAAGAATCTTCTTTAATTCCAGAATTCACTTGCATGAAAATAAATCAACTGCTAGTGGCTTGCAGCTTCATTATACAATATGTTGAATCCTAAAAGTGTTTATCTTTGCACAAACTTGTGTGAGATATATTTACCTATTTAAAAAAATCTGTATTCTATCTGTCCACAACTGTGAATCCATGAAATAGATTAACTGGCTTCTGAAGTGAGGGTTCAGTTTAGACCCTAAATCTATGGTTCTATATGCTCAAACATATTAAGAAGCAAAACAAAAAGCTAAGCTGTTTTGTATGTCTCAGCATTCAAAAATTATGACAGAGTCCTGCTTTACTCATCTTTTGTCTTATGTGCACCCTAACATCACAAAGTAAGAAGGTTCGTTGGGATTAAATCTTTCAAGTACTACATACAGATGTTCCAATTGTCTCCTACAATAACATCAGGATGCATATGCTACAAAATACTAATTACAGCCCAGAGGAATAATTCTTTAAAAATGACCTCATAAATTTTGCTTAAGGGTTCAAAAGTAACAATCCTTTGTAGTTTATGATTAACTGTATGCATAAATGAATAATAATAAAATGGTTACATATTTTCTGAGGCTTACTAGCATTACTATACATGAAGAATAATGCATTATTCATCGCTTCCATTCTGCTAACATCGGGTAACTCAGGATACCAAATTTTACTGCAGTATCTACATTTAAAGGAATAACGTGTATTGTTTAGAGTTCAATTCTTCTACAATACACATCCAAAACTTTGGGGATTTTTTATTCTGTTTTGGATAAATATGTATTAGGAAGAAGAAAAAGATTATGTGAATGTTACATCTAAATGTTAAATACTCTTCTTTTATAAAATTCCTGCCTTTTAATGAATTGCAGACTCATATCAATAAAGCTTGTTATAGCATTTCTAGTAAGAAAAAACAACAAACAAACCCAATGTGAAGTACAGAACTTTCTAGTGTCAAACATTTTTTTACAGAAACATAATTTCTGGAACCAAGAGGAAACTCTGCTTAGAAAATTGTGCACTTTTTGTACAACTTGCAAAAAACAATGTTTTTATACAGAAAACAGAAAATTGGGCTACCTTAATCAACAAAGTGTAGAACTGAATCCACATGAAGTCTGTGCTTGAATCATAACTGGTCAGTTTTAATTTTTTTTTTTCTATTTTTTATTACATTCTATGAATCAACAATATGTTATTATGTTGATTAGGGGATATTTAAAGGAAATAGATGAACTTCAAGATGGGCAGGCAAAGTTGTAAAGTAACATTTAATATTATCTCCATTGGCAATATACCAATTTAAAGTGTCTATTCCAGCAGTGAAAACAGTGACAGAAAATCTATTTGTAATATGAAAATTATTTTACATTTCATCCTAGAAAAAAATTGACATAATAAACAGCCAAGCAGACCTTGCATAGTTGGATTCTATATGCTTTGTAAGAATAAGCAAATGATTCCCCAATATGCATGTGGTTATAAAAATGAAATCAGGTATTATTGTCAGAGTCACTGCTTTATGACATTTGAATTATGTCAAATTCAAAAGAGTAAGAGTGTGGTTATAGAAGTATTGAATTTATTTAGAGATCTCACTTCTAGAAGCTAATAAATATTAAAAACTTAATTCTTTAATGATGACCATTCACCTTCTTTTGTCAATTCTCTTTTAAATATATTTTCTCTGACCTCCAAGTCCCTGAATTTCATACCTGTGAATTCAGACTGAGTTTAGTGTCACAATTTTAGAACGTGAGATGTTACAATAAGCTAAAGGAATGCAAAAATAATTTATAACAGTATGTGAATATAACAGAAAATAATCTAATCATAGATTTGGTAGTTTCAAAGATCCTGAAGAGAAAAGAGATAACCAAATCAAGGTTGACCTAAATATTCCAGGTCATAATATCATTGCTATATCTTAGCTATGGGCTTTCATCCAGGTATTGAAACTTGCTTTCCCTGCCATATAGACTCTCATAATTTGAAATGGGCATAAATACCCTTCTTAACTTTAAGTATTTGACAATCATTTTCTCATTTCTTGACTTCTACTACCTGGTAGCTGCTGTCAACCATGTATTTTCAAATATAGCTAGTTGTATTTTCCTTCCATTTTTTTAGGAGACAGAATCTCCTGATCAGAATCTATCTGATATCAAAGCTGAAATATTTCATTTCACTTTCTAGCTTCTGCATTTTGTTATAGTTCTGTCATAAATGTTTAGACATGTCTGATCCAATATCAAATACTTTTCAATATAAAAATAATTATCAATTCACCCCCTACATTTGCTTCAATGAACTTCTAACAGTGTCTTCTCATTTTTTTTTCCATCTTTATTTTTTCTCTTTATTTGAATTCACTCACTGAACTTGGCCACAGGCACACACAAAAGTAAAAAGAGTATTATCAGCCCACAATAACTTAAAGCCTAAATAAATTTTCAACCTCTAGGAGGCTTTTCTCAGTCTATTCCTGATTAGATAATTGTTTCAGTGTGCACATTGATGTGATTAACTACTACAGACATCTATAAATTAGTGAAAAGAAACAGAAAAGAGAGAAGAGGAAGTAATCATTATTTTAGTTACCAAATGTAATCAACTCTTCTATGATGTTATTAAAGACATACCTTTGTATTATGACTATTTTAATGGGCAATTTGGAATACTCTTGAATGGTAACATTTCTTCATTATTAACATTCTAAGATCCATCATGCTATGTCTAAATATTTAAGGTAGTATTATTAGCCCAGTAATGGAAAAAAAGTGAAAAAAAAAAACCAAACCAAACCAATTACAAATATCCTTGCAGCAATGTTTTCTTAGTACATATTGTTAGAATAGCTAAATTAAGACTGTTGAATAAGACTCTTTTTATAATTACACGGAATCACAGAATCATTAAGATTGGAAAGACCTCTAAGATCATCAAAACTGTTTGTTTATTTAAAAAATATATCCATAAAATAACAAATAAAGACATAATTTCCCTTCCCTTCCCTTGGATGGGTCAGTTACACAAATAGTACTAGCTGGGTTTTACTAACTCCGTATTGTTGAGATAGTCTTAAAAAAATTCTCCCTTTTGAGACTATCCCAGAAAGGACATGGCCTGCTATCATTGAATTTCATGAGTCTCATTCTGCTCTAAAAATATATTGAAGAAAAAAAAACCAAAACAAAACCCACAAAGGCTTCTTAAGCATGTCATAATTCTAAAATATATTAGAACAGTCACTACAATATAAAGTTAATAGCCATAGCTATAACAGCTCCATTATAGCCCAAATTAGAAATACCAAATTTATAAACAGAGAAGTTATTTCTTCTTTCTTTTCTAATGACATTGTTTGTTTGTTTGCTTGTTTGTTTGTAAACAAATTTAGTTAAAAACTGTTCTGATTACATAGTTAAACATTATTATTGTTATTATTAAGAGAAGTCCTGAGGAGAGAGACTTGTGCTGGTTGATGAAAATCTCAACATGAGCCACCAGTCTGTGAGTGCAGCCTAGAAAGCCAAATGTATCCTGGGCTGCATCAAGAGAATCTTGGACAGAAGGTCAAAGGATGTGATTCTGCCCCACTGCTCCACTCTGGAGGAGACACCAACTAAAGTACTGCATCCAGCTCTGGAGCCCCCAATACAAAAGAAACATGGACCTGTGGAATGGTTCCAGAGAAGGTCCACAAAGATGATCAGAGGAGCATCTCTTCTACAAGTATAGGCTGAGAGAGTTGAGGTTGTTCAGCCTGGAGAAGAGAAGGCTCCAGCGAGGCCTTACTGTGGCCTTCCAGTATCTGAAGGCGGCCTACAAGAAAGCTGGGGAGGGACTTTTTTATGAGGGCTTGTAGTGATAGGACAAGGGGTAATGGATTTAAACTGGAAGAGGATAGATTCAGATTAGAATTTAGGAAGTTTTTCACTATGAGGATGGTGAGACACTGGAACACATTGCCCAAGGAGGTTGTAGATGCCTCAGCACTGGATGAGTTCAGGACCAGCTTGGATGGGACTTTGGCAATCTGATTTAGTGAGAGGTGTCCCTGCCTGTGGACAGGGGTTTGGAACTAGATAATCTATAAGGTCCCTTCCAACCCAAACTATTCTATGATTCTATGTCTCTATGTCTGGAATTATGTGGTATTCATAAACATATTCATCCTGTAAATATGTCATCCTGTATCTTTATATTTTTAAAGCAAATTAAAGAAAACAAAATGGGTAATGTATTAAAGTAATAGAAACTGTGAGTATTGTGTGTGACAGTGATATATACCTACTTAAACATTTGAAAACACTAACAGAGATTAGTGACTTAATATGACATCAAAGGATAAAAATATAGTAAAAATCTCTTCCTTCAAGAAGGAATGAGAACCAGAGTAAAGAAAGACATTAAAGAAGACAGCAAGCTACAAAGCAGTGATGTAGAACAGTGGTAGAGAATGAATGCTCTATCTTGTTCCACTTTTGGGACTTAAGACAGAAAAAAATGCCCTTCCTTTGATTGCTGGCAGAGGAAAGAGCTTTATTTTGTTGAGTATTTTAAAAGAAGGGGGAACAAACTGTCTGTGTCACTATTTATGTGTTCTTTTTCACTAAAATTGTACAGCTCAACCATTTTTGACTAGTGTTGTCACTATCAATGCACAATTGAAAAGTTTCCTTCGATAAAACTTGAGAGAACTGTCCTTTTTCTTGTATTGGTCTTTCTTGTCCTCCTCACACATGTGGTTTATGAAATTTTCTTTACTATCTTTTTTTAATATCATAAATGCATTTTTAATATATGCAAGAAAACCTTTTATAGTGAATGAAGAGCTTAGTGTTTCAGATTAAAACATCAAAAAAGATATGCTGATAAACATATTTCTTTCCTCCAGGAAATTAGCTTTTATACTTGACCTAGCAACAGGACACCAAATTAATTGTTTTCTGTAAGGGCTATTAATCACAATTGTGACAATTTCCCATAGTACACTACTACAGTAATTGAATATTGCCATTCACTTTGAATACAATGTAAATCACAGAGTAAAGTTAAATGCTATAGACAGAAATGAGTGTAAGGTTTTGAAGATGATCCATGCACTAATTTCTAAGCCATGATGGCATTTTCATTTATTATAGGTTTCTCAACCATTAATTGTATGTGGTGATACAGTTCATTGGAGTTTCTTGTTGAACAAGTTACAAAAGTTAACTGCATCTGATTAAAAAAAAAAAAAAACTGAAAAATAAATTCCATATTAATATGATTTTAACTCATGACAAGCTGTACATACAATAAAAATACAGAGATTATTCAGTACTCTGTAAAATTGGCTCAATTTTTAAAATAAAGGTTTAATATATCAGCCCACAAATATCAAATCTTCATGTCTGATAATCTTTTTGCAGAGAAATATTATTTCTTTTGCAAGTTAGAGCTCAGACCTAAGTCACAGCTAAGTGTACATCTTAAGATTTCTTTCAGTTTGCTACTAGACTCAAATATACTACTTTGCTACATGCTAGACAATTTCCTGGTTAAGATCTTCAATTAAACATAATAGCATAATAAAACCAATCCATCTACAACTCCTGACCATAAGATACTTGAGGTACCATTTGTAAACTCTGAATTATTGGTCATTCTGTGAGAAGTTTGGCATTCTAGTTTTAAGAATGATTGCAGATAGCTGCTTTTCAGATCATTTAATCTGTTTAATATGAGACAAGTTTTAATATCAAAATAATGCTAATGTTCAAAATTCATGATGTATTCTATTTGTAAAACTGGAAAAAAAAAAAAAAGCAAGCATAACCATTGCTTTTATTTAAGAATAGCTGAATAAAGACTACTTTGAGGAAATGAAATTATATATATGACCAGAAGTACTGGATGTTTTACCTAAGGCAGTTATCTATTGACTTTTCTTAAAAACTCTGAATTTTAGAGGCTTCTTCAAAGAAGATCTAGGATCTATAATATATTTTATTCTAAAAGAAAATGTGTTCAATTTTTAAAATTCTAAGGTGCTAATGTATCTTCAAAACTATCAATTCTAAAAATGCACAGAATTAGAGTATTCATCAGTACAGACAAGCAAAACTGAAAACAAATTATATGCTGAAGTGAAGGTTTGTAACTGCAATTCAGATCAGAAGTAACAATGTCAAGGCAATCATGACTAAAGCCTTAGGAGTAATTTGATATATATTTCAGCTTCAGTCACAGCTTTGCAAATATTTCATTAATTTATTGACTTCATAAGTTTGGTACTTCCTTCTCTCATTTATATAGCCTGAATCATGAAGTCAGCATGGCTTGGATTTTATTTTTCCTTTAAAGCTTTTGACAGTAAACAACATTTTTTGGATTTTAATATCTTATATGTACCTACACCCTTTATATTGTCTAGTTGTTCCTGTTTACCACAGTGGTCTACAGACAGGTTCTATATTGAACCTGTCTCATGAAACCACTGACCTGACTCACCATGTCTGCTGTCTTGTCAGTGAAGCTGATACCCCGCTCTCTACTTGCCTTCATTTCAGTCCTAAGGGTTGTTATCTTAAAGCTCCTTGTAAAGCCTGCAGTATACAATGGTACTCTAGCTCATTCCACTAACCCAAGCAAAAATCACAGAATGACAGAAGTCATGTCTATGGAAAGAAAATTTCAGGAAAGTCACAAAACTCAGGACTCTGGTGACAGCTGTTGTGACAAGTATTCATCCTTCTTGATGAGGAAACTCTTTCTTACCTTTTTTTTTTTTTTTTTTTTAATACCATTTACACATAGATAGCATAGTGTTGGCTATATACTGTATCTGTCATGAATGTTTTTGTGTGATGGGAATAAAATTAATTCTTGTCACTCTTTATGAATCACCGTGCCTGATATTCAAATCTAATATGTTCTTAACCAGTTGATTATGAACTGTGTATAATCTCTAGTAGTCACTTGTAAAAGATGCCTGGTAGATACTTTAGCCCTACCTGTCCTAGGAATCTTAAACCTTTGACTACCTGCTCACTGAGTAAAACATTTCACCAATGTTGCATTACAACAAGGCTTTCAAGATGAGGTTTTAACTGCAGTACAAAATTTATCACCACAATAATGTTAGGTGCTAGGTATATGAAGAAATTATTATACATCTGGAAAATCTGTATTCCATAAAGGAATAATAATTGTTTTCTAATTCAGCTTTGGTTTAATTATGTATAATCAGTTACTGTAAACATCACCTGTGATATGTAGGAGGTCTGATTAGTAAATCATAACAAGTCCTCTGGTTTTATCTAATAAGCTATAAAACATGTATATTCTAGACACACCATTGTGAGGAATTTATTTTCACTGGGGAAGAATCAAATAACAACTGAAGGTAAAAACAAAATGACTGCAACCTGTGGGCACATTACATTTATTATTAGTTTGCTCCTACCCTCACATAAGTAATCTTACTTCATAACCTTGAAAGTATGCTTTGTACAGCAAAGCTCCTTTAACTGTTAAAAAAAAAGCAAGACACTGTAAAGAGTTTTGTATCTCCTATAATTCATTGCATATACTGTTTGAAAAAGCTTTAGACTTACTTGTGTAATCCTAATAAAATTTGTCTTTTCTATATGCAATGATTTTTTTAATTATTATTTTCCACCCCTCCTTTTTTGGTACATCATTCTATAGGGTCTACTTTTGTGAGATCAAGTATTTTCACAAAAATACTTGGGATGGGCTAGGGGAGAAGGTGGGAGTGGGCCATGGAAGGAGAATGGTCAGCTGATGTTTTTACAGAAATGCTACATAGCAGAATAAAATAAAACCATTCCAACATTTAAGCTCAGTGAAATCAAAGGAAGACCTCCAATTAACTTTATCATAAATAATATTTAATTACAAAATCCTTAGCAATAGTGGAATCATATGATGCTAAGATCATAGAATAATTCAGTTGGAAGGGAGCTTAGGCTGGAAGAGAACTAAGGACATCTCCTGTCCAGCCTCCATAATGAAGCAAGACCATCTCTGTGATCACACAATGTTGCTCTGGTCTTCATCCAGCTGGATCTCAAAAAATCCCGAAGGATGGAGACCGAATAACACCTCTCTGTGAGCAGCCTATTAAACTACTTGCATGTCCTCTTTAGGAAAATGCTTTTCCATGTATCCAGTTGGACTGTCGTGTTTCAATTTATGCCAGTGTCTCACAACTTTTTTCCCTCACTGTGAAGGAGCCTGGTTCTGTCTTTTATAACACTCACATAGGTGTTGTGGGTCTGCTGTCAGGTCCCTTCTAAGCTCTCTCTTTTCAAGGATAAACAAGCCAGTCTTTCTCAGCCTCTTCTGATAATCTGTTAAATTCATTAAAACTGGGCACAGGAGTCCAGACACAGACTAAGCAGCAATGAGAGAAGTGGGGTAATGACTCCTATTGACCTCCTGAGTGAGCACCTTTTAGTACAGACCAGGAGTCTCTTGGCCTTTGCTGACAGAGCACACTGCTGACTCATGCCCAGCATCAACAGATACTTCTTAGAGGAGCTGCCCCACCCAGACAGGCCCTAGCTTAAGGCAATGCAAAATAATTTCTGCCTACCCATGAGCAATACTTCTTATCAGTCTGTGCAGAGTTTCATGAGGCAGCTCATTCCTCCAGCCTGTCAAGATCCCCCTACAGGGAAACCCTGCATAGATAGTATTGACTAGTTCCTTTCCTTCTCCTTCCCCTTTCACCTGCCAGTTTGGTGTCATTTGCAAATGAAGAAGAGAGTACACTGTTACTTATCCAGGTCACTGATAAAGACAGGCCCTTCCAATTTTTTATGACCTCCAGGTAAAATTATCCTCCAAACCAAGTCCTCTGAAGTACTTTTTAGCCATTTAGCAATCCACCCATCCAGACCATAACACTCTAACTAGGATGCAAAATTATCTGGGGTACAAGATCAATAATTTATTTCAGACAAATACATATATAATGAAGCTAACTGGGCCCACTGCTGAACTGAGGTGGGAACCCTGGTGACAGAGGATGCAGAGATGGTAGAGCTACTGAATGCCTTCTTTGCTTTAGTGTTTATGCTAAGCCTTTAGGGACCCAAGTCCTTGGAAGTAAAACGTCTGGAGGCAGGAAAACTCTCCACTAGTTGATTAGGATTGGGGGTTAGAGATCATTTAGGCAAATTGAACACTCACAGATCCATAGGCCCTAATGGGATCCTCCCTAGAGTGCTGAGGGAGCTGGCTGATATTGTGGCTAAGCCACTCTCCATCATTTCTGAAAGATCATGGAGAATATGAGAGGTGCTTGAGGACTGGAGGAAAGCCAGTCTTCAAAAAGGTCTAGAAGGAGGACCCAGGAAACTAGTAGTCAGCCTTACCTCCATCCCTAGAAATATGATGGAACAGTTCATTCTGGAAGTCAACTCTAAGCACATGGAGGAGAAGAAAGTTATCAGGAGTAGTCAGCATTGGATTCACCAAGGGAAAAATGTGTTTAACTAATCTGATAGTCTTCTATGACTGTGTGACTAGCTGAGTAGATGAAGGGAGAACAGTGAATCTTGTTTTCATCAAGGCTTTTGACACTGTCTCCCATAACAGCCTCATAGGTAAGCTCAGGAAGTGTGGGTTAGATGAGCAGACTGTGAGTTTGATTGAGAACTGGCTGAACGACACAGCTCAGAGTATTGTGATCAGTGGTGCAGAGTCCATCTGAAGGCCCGTAACTCCACAGAGAAGGACCTGGGAGTCCTGGTGGACAATAAGCTAACCATGAGCCAGCAAGGTGCCCTTGTGGACAGAAGGTCAATGGCATCCTGGGATGCATTAAGATGAGTGAGATCAGCAGTTCAAGGGAAGTTCTTCTCTCCTCTAACAGTCACTGATTTATAATCAGTGACATGTTAAGGTCTCCATCCCCTGGAATTCAGTATACAGTTGACACTTTACTCACTAGATACCATTTTTTACTTTGTAGATACTTATTTAAAAAAACTCCTTGCTGAATGTTTATCACATACCTCCTGAATCTGTGTCATTATTAATAGGGTTATTTTTGAAATGTGATTGGGGCCCTTAAGGTGCCACTGCAAACATACAGAAATGCAAACATTTGGAAACAACATCGTAGATCAGAGTTTGCAGTATGAAATATAATTTGCATTTATTTACAATTTTTTTATATTTATTGAGTTTCATTGATATTTCATGTGTTTCTACTTACAGTTTTGAGATAAAGTGAGATGATGTGTGGTTGCAGGAGAAAACCATTCAAACTTCACAGTTTTGCCACAGAATCAGATGACAGTGATTTTGATGGTTGACTGTTTTCCATTTTGCATTTTCACTTCTCTGAACCAGAAACTCAAAGTGAACTTTGAAGAAAGGGTGGGATAGAAAGTCCCAACCCACATAGATCAAACCCTAAGAAAATAGATCAACATCTGCGAAACAAAACTGTGATGTTTCACAAAGAGCTGTTTGCAGAACACATTTTGTCAAGGCACTGAAGCATAAAACTTTTTTTTTTTTTTTAAACTGTATTTACTCTATCTTTGTCATCTTTATACAGTTCCTTTTATCCACTAGAGAAAGTTAGGCAGACTCAAAGAAATATTGATGTAGCTTTGAGAACAGTCTTATATGAAAAGCAAAATAATTAAATATGATTAATTTCACTCTGAATCTTTTGAAAGAATCTTGGACAAAAGTCTACTAATAAATAATAATTTGAAAAAAGATTTTTGAAATACACATATCATAGTTGTATTTTTTCTTCATTGAATCCTTTTCCTAATATAGAAAAAATTAACTTACAGCATTATCATATTGTCAAATAAACAGAGACACACTCTCTTTGCAATTAAGTGCATCATATATATCATATATTGCATAGACAAGGGCATTGTCATATTCAAGCAAGTAATCTTATTTATAGATGCTACAGATATAGGCAACCTATGTGGTGGGGTGTTGGGAAAAGCAGGAAAAAAACATTTACAGATTGAGTTCAGATGTAAGAAAGAAAGGATGTAATCTAGAAACCTTGGTAATCAAGTGGAAACAGGAATCTTAAATGCAAAAAAAACCCCAAACCAAACCAAACAAAAAACCAAAACAAAACAACTCCCCGAAAAAAGAAACCAAACCAAAACACCACAAACACCAACCCACTGCCCTTACTCGC
>JANHGN010009135.1:22885-34182 GCA_024605025.1 Megaceryle maxima
AATAAAAAAAAAAACCAGAAAGTAATAAAACAACAAAAAAAAAAAAAAAAAAAAAAAAAAAAAAAAAAAAAAAAAAAAAAAAAAACCCAAAAAAACATGTGAGAAAAGAAAAGCTAAATGAATTATACTACTTCTTTTGCATGGGTAGTTTTCAATGATGCAGCTATAGTGGAAAAAGTATATATAATTTTTTAAGTTTAAATATACTAAATGAAAACAAGATTTTTTTTTTAATAGTAAACTTAAAATTCAAACAGAACAGATGTCAGAACATTGCAATTAAACAAATAACTGTAAATTATGTTCATTAATCCATAGCCTTGATTTAGACTGGGATAATCCCAGGTTTTGGACTTAAACCCAAAGAGGCTTTGGAGATTCATATTAACCTTCTGAAGGGTATTTCACAAGGTCAGAACCATGTCACAAAATAAATATTCATTTAAGTGGAAGCTGTGGAATGAAGCAATGCTGCCACTGATTTCTTGAGAACACCACTTAAAGGAGGCCTTATGGGAAAAGATATAGCAAATAGTTGTCAGTACACATCAGGAACTTGAGGTTCCCTGGGGGCTAGGATGCTGGGAGCCATGGGGGATGCTTCCAGGGGGATCATGACAGGACCTCCTTAACTAGGGCTGGTCCCACAGCCCCAGACAGGGAACAGTGCTGGGCCCCATGGGCAGGGTATCAATCCTGGCCTCAGCTTAACCCTTTGGACACCTGGAAGACTCTCCTCTCAGCAGTCAGCAAGACAGGGCTGCCCATGGCTGTGCTGGTGCTGAGCTGTCCCCCAGCCATGGCACAGAAACCCCCCAGTAGGAGGGGTCTCAAGACCCCTACAATAATAAATACAAAATTTTACATATACAAACTGCCTCATGATACATCATATATCTCATACATCGGAAAAATTGTGATAGGGACAGAACAAGAACAAAATGTCCTTTCTACTGGTTCATGGTTCTTAATAGTTCTTTCATAGAATAACATGATACACGTTAGAAATAGGAAAACAACAAGAACTGCAATCTCTGGCAAATGTGAAAGACAAATAATTATTATCCTGACATTATTCTAGTATATGCAACATTCTCCTTAGGAAAGGTTACTATTATTCTAGCACCGGAAGCTTCCAGTTACCAGTAACTTGTTAAAATAATTGAAACTTTGTATGTAAGAGAATATTAAAATATTCTGAAAACCTTATTACTATCTTGGACTGTGAATATTCAGAAATTCATATTTAAGGATCTACAGAAAACCTTTGTACAGTCTTTGGATCATCAAGTCCCTTAGTTATCAGCCACTCATTTGATGAAAGTCTTTCAAATATCTAGAAACTTACTGAAAACAATAGTGGAAATTCAGTTTTACAGTCATCTTTAAACTTGAGAGCAGATGTGAAGTTAACACATTCAAAAGTGAAATCCTGAGAATACATGTATTTTAAGACATGTTACTGGGCTAGATTTCTTATAGAAGGAAATATATTCAGTATCAGCAAAATAATAACTATATGGGCTATATGAATCTCAGTGCATTTTTCTTTTAGAAGCTGTTTAAACCCTGATAATCTCAAGTGGGCTGGGCACCTCAGTACTTTTCAAGATTTTGCCCTTAACTTTTTGTCCAGTTTCTACTATTAATTTTGATTCTGCTGAAAATAAAAGGGAGTTTAAGGTGGCATGAACTGGCTCTATCAGCTCTTTGCTTTCATTTTGCACTACAGTGAAAAATAAATTATATAAACTCTTATACTATAGTCTGATTTCCATACATTTCCTTTCACCCATGAGGGGGTGATACACTGTTTTTTGCCATATACTTCCTATTTGTTTGTGTCCCAAAGAAAACTGCTCAGTTTAGGTAGTTCAAATCAAATAAAAATCAAAGCATTTGATATACAGCATATGTATTATCATATATTTATTAACAATCCATAATTAATGAGCAATCAGTGAACCACATGAGAAGGATCAGCAGCAGCAGTAAAAGACATAGCATGACACTAGCCACCTATAAAATGTTAATAAACACCTACAGATGTCTAAACAGTCTTCTATAAACAATCCCAGGAAATTCTAATCTTATACAAATAGTCATTCACACTGATGTTGCCACACACACACTCTCACAGAACATTTGGGCTCCAAGCTGATATTCCTCTCTTGGCACTGCAGGTTCTCCTAGCACACATCTGAGTTGGAGATATGGATGTGCCAGCTTTATACGTACCCATGCTGTTCCCTGTAACTTGGTAAAGTGAATAGAATCATAGATTGTCAGGGTTGGAAGGGACCTTAAAGATCTTCTAGTTCCAACACCCCTGCCAATGGCAGGGACACCTCCCATTAGAGCAGGTTGTTCAGAGCCCCATCCAGCCTCGTCTTAAAGATCTTCAAGGATGGGGCCTCCGCCACTTCTCTGGGCAACCTGTTCCAGTGTCTCACCACCCTCATGGTGAAGAAATTCTTCCTAATGTCTAACATAAATCGACCTATCTCTAGTTTTAATCAATTCCCTCTAGTCCTATCACTGCCTGACAGCCTAAAAAGTCCTTTCCCAGCTTTCTTACAAGCTTTCTTTCCTACAGGCCCCCTTAAGAGACTGGAAGGCCACAATTAGGTCTTCCTGGAGCTTTCTCTTCTCCAGACTGAAAAACCCCAACTTTCTCAGTCTGTCCTCATAGGAGAGGCGCTCCAGCGCTTTGATCATCCTCGTGGCCCTTCTCTGGACACATTCCAGCACATCCATATCCCTCTTGCAATAGGGGTTCCAGAACTGGAAGCAATACTCCAGGTGAGGTCTCACAAGAGTGGAGTAGAGGGGGGGAATCACCTCCCTCGGCCTGCTAGCCACACTTCTCTTGATGCAGCCCAGGATACAATTGGCTTTCTGGGCTACAAGAGCACACTGCTGGCTCATGTTGAATTTCTCATCCACAAGTACCCCTATGTACTTTTCTTCAGGGCTGCTTTCAAGCCAGTCACTGCCCAGCCTATATTGGTGCTTGGGATTGCTCCAACCCAGATGGAGGACCTTGCATTTGGCCTTGTTGAACTTCATGAGGTTGGCATGGGCCCACCTCTCCAGCCTGTCAAGGTCCCTCTGGATGGCATCCCTTCCCTCCAGCGTGTCACCCACCCCACACAGCTTGGTGTCATCAATACCAGTGACAAAGCCCCTCACAAGACCACATACTCTCCCCCAGGCTGTGGGTTCCCACGTGCTGCACCTGGTTTTCTCATTCCAGGAAAAGGTGCAGGCTCCTCACAGCATCTGATGGAGAGGCTGCTCTCTCTACCCTAGGTAGAAGTGCCAGCAGTATCAAGTTAGTTGATGACCATCAGTTAGAGGCTGATAGTCATCTTCCTCTTTAACATGATCAGTTTTTGGCAAACAATCATGTGACTTTTTTTTTTTTTATATGATCCACACAAGCACTATGCACACTCACATTCCTACTTTACAGGTGTTGTCTAGAGATATTTTAAATTGGGAGGGTAAGACTCTCATCAGTTTTAAAACTAACATTACTTCACTAGGGATTCATGGCAGTTTAGTACAGGCAGAGACAACACTTTAAGATTTTCTGTTATTAATTTCTCCTTCTGATTAACTGTTTCCAGTTAAATTTATGAAGAACATCCTTATTCGTGATCAGCTGGCAGAATACAATCCTACTTACACAGGTATCTGCCAATGTAAATAACAGTTGAGCTGTGTCACTTGATATGTGGATATGATTAGGTTGGCAATTTTAGTATTCTATGCATGCATGTGCTGTTGCTCTCTAATCCACAATAGCTGTTGACACTAAGACTGGTGACTCCAGTACCGGTTGCCTCTTGGTATAAAGTGCAATCCTAAGCAATATGTCTCTCACATACAAGTCAAGTATTAATGCTTCATGGAAATACTGACTCTAGTTCCATTAAAAATCTCATGAATTTGCCAGATGAATGTACTACAGGAAATTATTGTTTCACACTATTAATCACACAGAAATGTTTTATAAATCCATTTTGAAGCAACATGCATACATTCAAGTGTTCATAGGCCCTTAAAAAAAAATCGGTGGTTTTTTTTTCCTTTAAATAGCAATTTCACATAGTAGCACCAAAAACAATGAAGGCATCTTGCTGCATCATTAGCTTGGATGACATGCTGAGAGTGATGACAGAGATGCACAACTAAGCACTCCCAGCTACAAAAAAGTAATAGTTACCACAACACATAAAGGTCAGACTTCTTTTCAGGTTATTGACGTGATATGTTAACCTAGAGAAAAGCATTTGCATCTCCTTATTTTTCTCTACCAGCAGATAGTATACACTAAACTGCTACCAGCTACCCATTGAGGAAAGACACCTCCTACAGAACATACTTTTTTAATTAAAAGTAGCCTATACTTCATCTATACATGTAAAGTGTGATGCAAAGAACACTGACAAACATAGTAACATGACAATATGATATCAGTCTTCCAGTTCTCAAGTATTTTTATAAATTATTTTTTAATATTCTTGTAAAAATACAAAAAGTACATGTTACCATAATGATTCATAATAGATCAATGTTTTTATATTATATTAAACCTGGTTTGGAAATGGAGACCTAAATTTATAATGAGTATGTTCAAGATTGTGACATAGTTGGGAAAAACTTTAGTTTGGGCAGTTTATCACACTCATACCAATTTTTTTTTTCATTATTGTTTATTCTATATTCTGTATCATAAATAAGCTCCAAAATGACTAGGAATATCTCAAGGTTATCACTATATTCCTAGGGCCTGGATTCTTATAGATTTAATAACAAGGTATTTTTCTGGTTGCTATCTGTCACCGTATTAGACAGTTTCCTCCCACAGGGCAAAAAAAACCCCCTGTGTGTTTCAGTGAGGGCAAGTAGGTTGTTTGCCTTAATTTTTTTTTAATTATTCACTTCACTTTTATTCTTTCTTATTCTTTTATTCTATTTTGATCTTTCCCTTTTTAGCACTTCAGGAGATTTAAGTCAAGGTGTTATTGTCTGTTTTCCTCTCCACAAGCAAATGACTTTGGTTTATGGTCTTATTTTCTTCCCCCATTGAGTCCTCAGCTAAGTTTGTGAGCCAGATGAAAAGGGTCACTTCAGAGCTTTCAGTGTAGTTGGATTTTAAAACACTTTTAAAAATCAACAGCAATGCCGCAAAACTATCTGCATACCTGGGAGTCTATAAGCATAAGAGTTTCGGCTGTAAAGTTACTTAAGCATTGCAAGTGCTGTCATTTTCTGAAGTAATTTTCAGTCAGAGTTCAGCAGCTCTAGATCTATATTTCATCTAAAACCAACTAAGATTCGTTGTTTTAAATAAAAGTGTGGTCATGCCACGTCAAATGTCTCCTGCAAAATACACATCTCTGCTTCCAAGACATCAATGAAAAATTATAGAAACTATCTTACTATGCTAAATCAATAACTATTTATTCAGCAGTATGAACTTTGAGTTTCTTTTTGGTCTGAGATTATATCAGTGCATATCTGCTAAAAAAGCAGTTAATCACAAATAGGCAAGGCTGAAGAAGAAAATGTTCTTCATCATTCTTGAAGTTGCTTCACTGTGTAGGAAAAAAAAAAAAAAGTCAGATTTCTGTGATAGTTGGAAACCTAAGTGTTCATAACTGGCTTTGAGAATTCAGAGTCAGGCAGAGAACTAATCATTATGAGAGTGATCATCTTCATGCCTAAGAGTCTTTGTGAACCACTTCTCATAACCTTTCACAAAATCACTCACCTATCTTTATATATTTAATCCCTGTCCTTTTGAAGAAAAAAAAAAAAATGCACTATATAAAAGAAGGTTTGGAAGAAAAACTGCAAAATTCTATAGATGAGTGTTCTGTAGTGAGGCTGTTTCAAATATTATAGTTAAAATGCCAGATAATTACCTGATTCAACCTACATACTAGAATGGGCTTATTCTCTGTTTCAGGAATCTTGATTTTTCAATGTTTTCATTTCCAGCCTACGTGGGTATTGATTAAAATCATGTTTTGTCAGGCTTTGTCTTTGCCTTTGTTGATTCCTTCCTTAAGTAACGCTACATTTGAACTTTTCCCTTCTTGTAGAGACTCAGACATCTTAAGGAAACCTATTCCAAAAGTCCTTGGTAAGTACACATTGTATATAGCTTCTTTGTGCTGTGACAGTCACGGTATGTTGTACAAGGAAACTCACCAATCATTTCAGATATAACCATAGAGTCCTTTGTAGAACAGTCCTGTGAAACTATCCTTGGGGAGAAAAAAAATATATTTCCACAGTGCCATTATCTTTACAGTCTGATTATAATGACTACAGCTATAGTTCTATTACTATTGATGCTACTATTACAAATGTAATATACCGCAGCAGATTGTGACATTTCCTAGGCTATTGTAAAACCTCTTGAAGCTATCAAGGATTTGCTTAGTGTACTACAGAACATGTCTGAGCAATTAATTTTATGAGACAAGGCACCACTGTGAATAAAACCACCTCCAGCTTTCAAAGAGAATACTTTGTACCCAGTGTGATAAAACAAGAATTTAGCTTAAGCCAAAAGAATATCAGCAACACTTTCTTCTCCCACATACTACTTTTTATTAGAAGGGACAAGAACAAACCACATAACTTAGAATAAAAATTACTGGTGTGTATTATGGGTGTGCCAAGCTTTTATGTCTGAAGAGTAGATTTGATGTAGGAAGGAAAAGATCCGATTTTGTATGCGAATCTACTGAAATTGTGTTCGATTGAAACAGAATTTTTTAGCACTTGGTTCACATTTCTTTTAGAAAAATTTTTGTAAAAAAATCTGTATTAAAATGGACTGAGAAAATATTAGGCTGTAACTGATCATGAATAAAAACAGAGAAAGGACAAGAAAGAAATATATTAATCGCAAACAAATTGAGTAAAGGACCAAGAAACTGAGGTAATCAACCTATTTTTAATCTAGGTATACCTGCAGTTTTCTACATATTTCTACATATTTTCTACATATCTTTACAGTTGCATGTTTAAATTAAGTCTGCAATAGTACACTAACATTATGAAATTCTAGTTTTATGCCTTTTTTTTTTTTTCCCCTCACTTTCTTTCTGATATTTTGGTCTGATTTCCTGTATTTCATGAGTTAAATAATCTAATCTAAAAGCACATTTCACACTAATTAAACATATATGACTTTATTTCAGTATGGTATAATATTTAAAAATATGAAAGAGAGTTATGAAAAAAAAAAATCCCAAACTTTTCCTTTTTCCCCATTTAAAATTTTGCAAGAAATGTCATGTCTGAAAGCCTGCTTCTATACTAAGGAAGATAAACTAGAACATAGTTACTTACACAGTTAGAATTATGTTCTAATTTTCTTGAGGAAAAGTAGCCTTTCTCCCTTAATAGAAAGTACTATGAAGTCTTTCATCTTTATACTGAATATGACATACATGGAAAGGAATAACTCATTGGTCAGTTTAGGCTCACCTGTCCTGTCTTCTCCTCCCTATAGGTGCAACCTCTTATTGATGAATAATAATTATCCAAAGCAACTAATTAAAATATATTCACATTTGACTTTTCTAAATCTTGCCCTTAAGAACAGAACAAAACAGAACAGAATAGCCTAGGTAGGAAGTGACCTTAGAGATCATCTAATCCAACTTCCCTATCATGGGCAGGGACACCTCTCAACTAGATCAGGGTACACAAGGCTCTGTCCAACTTGTCCTTGAACACCTCCAGGGAGGGGGCAGCCACAGCGTCTCTGGGTAATTTATTCCAATGTCTTGCCACCCTCGTGCTGAAGAATTTCTTCCTAAGATCTAATCTAAGTCTATTCTCCTTCAACTTAAACCCATTTTCCCTTGTCCTATCAGTTAATGCTCTTAGAGAGCAACAAATAGAGAGAAACAAATGATACTTTGCGCAAACATACAACAACAATTACGAGCAGCAAATGCATTTTTCTAGTCCTTATTACTATTCATTTATGTGATTTATATCTAAGCTATGAAAATCTTGGTCTGTTTTCACCCATATCCTCCTAACAGACTAATTGCCTAAAACCTTTTCCACAATAACTACTAGAACTTAGATCACACTGTGCAAAATGTCAGAATCACTGAATTTCTCTCCCAGAAGTACTTGGTAGCTGTCTTACATTATTATACCTATCAGTACTTGCAGATATGCAGTTTTCTTACTAGCATTAGTACATATAGAAAGTATTTTAAGTGCATAAATTATAGTAATTTACAATCATTGTAGAAATTGTTAGTTAAAGCCTGTAGACTATAACATACAGATGTAAGATATACACAGATATAGCAGTACATAATCTATGCTTCTCTGTTAACTCAGATTAATTATTCTTAAACAATCTTTGACATAGGACTGAGAATGCCAGAGGGAACATATTACTGTTCACAGTGCTGATCCAAGAAATAGACAGGTACTTTGGTTTAACTGTCACAGTTAGGATAAGCATTACTGTTGCATCTTAAAGAAAGAAAAATGGATCAGATTCCACTGTAATATCAAGGTCAAAAGATACATGAATCAACTTAAAATTTTAAAGCTGGAAACATAGCTGGAAAACATGACGATGGAAAACAGGCTAATGGTCTACACACTGGAATTATGTAACAAGCAAATTAACTAAGGAGCACATCCCACAAATGAACAAGGCTATCATTTGTTTTTATTTGGTGGCCACAAAAAGATACAAAACCCTTTACAGTTCTCAAGCTTAATCAACTTTGCGAACTTGTCAAGTAATTAAATCTCCAGCTGCAGGATCGCCAACTACCTTCATTTTGTTTCTTGTACAATACCAGTCAGTTGACAGAATCAGTACTTAAAGAATCAGTAATGGCACCTGTTAACAGTAATCATCACTGAATTCAATAAAACAAAGACTTCTTACAAAATTGTATGATGTTTGTGAAGACAAGCAGTGAAACACCAAGATGAAATGCTTATTAAACTTATGCAATACCTTCTACACTATTGCTAAATACTAGAACTGTTAGAACAGCAATCTATAAAAATCCAGTTAGGATTCTGGACTGAAAAAACAGTGAACTGTGCATGTCAGGTTTATTCCTACAAGCTGCCTTGCAAGAAAGAAAAAGTACCAAAATGCTTTTACTGTATAGTTTTGGAGGGTTTTATTGTTTCCTGGAGAAAATGCAAAAGCAAGAGATTAATAGTCTCATCCTAATAAGTTCTTCAACATCCTCTGACTATGATTTTATTTGTAGATGAATACTAGCTCAATATGAGCACTGATGAGAAAAAAATGTTTTGTTTTTTTTCCATAATTTGGTCATGTGAGCTTAATTGTTTTTACAGTTTGAGATAATTCTTTCACACTTTCTTTTATCAGTGTTTTTTAAAATATTCCTTTCACTGACCTTTGATACTTCACATTTTTTATCATCTATTGGAAATACTCAAATTTTAAGCTTTGAAACAGTGAAATAATCAAAAATTGTGACTAACTATGTAACAGATCTATGTACCATTTTACTTTTACTCCTCACCACAAAGGAGCTGTGTTTTGATCAGACAAGTCACTTTCAATAGCAAAGTTAAGAAAAAAAGATTAAAATACAGTTAATCTCTTTTTTTAAAAAAAAAAAAAAAGTACAGAACATGATTTTGTAATGTTGCATTTGTAAAGAAAAAGGCTTTACCTCAAAGGAAAAAAATGTGTCAAAAAATAACATAAAACATAATGTAACATAGCATAAGAAAAAGAAAATAAGCCTTTGTCTGAATTTTTGAAACAAAACCCAAAACATTCAATATATTTCTTTTGGTGCATGAAAACAAGTATTTCTCGAATTAAATATAGTGTGTATATACCTAGTATATTAAACTGTTTTGTTGGTGCAATTCCAATTCCGACTTTCTAATTTTGTGACATAGTTCCACACATAATGACCATTACAAAGATATCAGGTCTGAGAGCAGAAAAATCGTACTGCTTTTTTTTCATTATAAAACCTAATGAAAGTAATGAAAGTATCGTGTTCCAGAGGAACTTGCTAATAATCTTCTTGCTAGGTACAGTTTAAAATATTCTTTCTGGTTTATAGTTCTGTCACAGTTGACTCTCCTACCACAAGTGAACACAATGGTTATGAAAGAAAATGAAAAAAAGTCAGTAAGTTGTAATCAAAAGAAATGTTTGTTTCTGTGTTCCCTATGAGATTGTTTGTCAGGTTCAAGGGTTGCAAACACACTACAGGTTAATACGTATATGACGAACACTGGTCTTTATACTAAGACTGTGATAAATTACAAAAATGAAGAAACTACACCTTACTAGAAGAGCAATATCTTTATGTAATTCCAAGACATGTATTATGCCAGCAATTAGTCTGCAACAGGCAAGACAGATAGCTGTAGTTCATCTTGTTTTATTTTTCTCTTTGAAGTTATAAAAGGTTTCCACTACAACTAAATGACAATAAAGCCCTATTAATATCTTGCAAAAGACTCTGAACTTTATCCTATCCAATTTTACTACAGGTAGGAAAAAACAGAACCAAACAAGACCCAGCCTTTTCAGAGCTCAGGCATATAAGTGAGATATCACAATTGCATTTAAATGTGATCCAGTGAAAAATTAAATGGTTTCTTCAGAGTGCTATCTTTTGTCACATTTTGTGAAACATGCAAGGGTAACTTAGTGCATCTTAATGTGTTTCAAGCAATTAGGTGGTCCAGATAATGTGCTGAGGGACACAGAGAGAAAGTTTACTTTTAAAAGCATAAATTCTTGTATTTGCAGAAGCAGTAAAATAAATGGTGGGTGTTTTTGGGTTGGGTTTTTTTTGGTTGGTTTTGGGTTTTTTTTGTTTGTTTTCTTTTGTTTTTTTGGGGAGGGGTGGGGGGGGTGGGGTGTCTTTACAGTAGTTAAGAATATGAATACCAGTTTTTATATGAATATAAAATCTTAAGATTTTTTTTTATGTTCTGTGAAATGTTATAAATTAGAAGTTAATAAAACTGATTTGAATGAATGCAGAGTATAAGAACCACAGAGTGTATTACAGAGCACTAACAA
This sequence comes from Megaceryle maxima, assembly GCA_024605025.1. Taxonomy (NCBI): domain Eukaryota; kingdom Metazoa; phylum Chordata; class Aves; order Coraciiformes; family Cerylidae; genus Megaceryle; species Megaceryle maxima. The sequence continues at coordinate 33,993 of JANHGN010009135.1, forward strand.
TATTAGAACATTTCCCATATGTTACAACGCAAGGGAAACTGAAATAACACTTTAAAAGAACCAGTGAAACTGACTGAACTGATTCATTACAAGTAGGGTTCTTTTTGTGGAATATTCTTGGGGGTATTTTTTGTGGTTTTTTTTTTTTTCCCAAAATTGAATAAAGGGAATTTAGAATTTTTTTTTTACA
>JANHGN010009135.1:36622-48313 GCA_024605025.1 Megaceryle maxima
TATAATAAAATTTAAATATTTTTATACAGATTTAACTAAATGCTTTCTCATTTCTCATTCATTATTTCAGTAATATAATACTTTTCCAAAGTATGAAATGTATAAAAATTAATTAATAATATGAATCAGAACATAAATGGTTCATTGAAGCATGGTTTTGGCTTAGAGATAGATGAGTATTTTTAGAATTATCTTTTACTTTCATTATGCAATGAATGTGCTCTGAAGGCAAACTATGTTAATTCATTCACTGAACAGTACTGATGGAAGTAAAAGTACCCCTCATATAAGGCAGAATAAAATACCTGTTAATTTAAAAAATGTAAATATAGTAGAAACCAGAGAAATAAGCGCACAAACCCTGGAAAAAGTGTTAAATAACATATTGAAAGTTAACATGTGCTTACACTACAAAGGAATCTTATATTCGTATATCTTTTCTATAGACCATGTGGGTAAATATGGGCTGTTAGAATCATTTCATTAGAGGCTGCAAAAGGGTGCCTAGAGGCTCTCCAGCAAAGATACAATTAGATTGAAGCTTCATTACTCTTTAACGTGCTATGTTTCCCATTAGACAGTGATCAAAGAAAAAATACTAAAGGAGATCTGTAGGATGCAAGATTGATTACAGACTGATTCAGCAGTGCAGTCACTGTTTGGTGCAATCTCAGCATGAATGGAGTCCCCAGAGAGCATGTTGCTATCTAATAGCACTACAGTAAAGAAAAAAATCAAACTACTTTAGAAAGTAAATTGGTTTGAGTTGCATTACACAGGAAAGGTTTATATCCCAGATTGTCATTCTTCCTGGGATCCAAAAGCAGAAGTACTAAAAACATTTCATTTTCAGCTGTACATAAAATGAAAAATCAAAACTATTAATTTACTGTAGTAGAGCTAGCAGAAAAAACAATTTTGGTGTGTTATTGTGATAGATTCAGTTAATAGTCCTTTTAATATGAAACTTAATATATTTTTATTCTAATTTTTTGATAAATCTTATTTTTTCTTTTTGTATTTACTTCCTCTTTTCCGTCTTAATTCTCCATTACCCAATAGAATTTCACATTTGGAAAACTTACTTAGACATGGATTATTTGTTCCAAGCACAGAAGTGACTAGAACTAGTGAAAGTTATCTGCTGTTATGAAGCAAACATCCACTGAATCAAAACCTATAGCATCTGTTAACAGCAGCCATATTTTTAATTTAAAGAAATTATATGCAAATTTCCTTCAGGAATGTGAGTCCTCAGTAATAGCTCCTATATTTAGAGGAATAGAAGTCTGAAGTTTAAAATTACAGAGGAGTCTTGAAGCCCTTTGACAGTAGTGTACTGGCACATGAAACTCCTATCAGTGAATCTCTTAGAAAACTTATGTTTCCTTCGGGAAGTTGTAGATATTTGGAAAAAGAGGGAAGAAGAATCTTTTCTTAGATGATCACTTGTTTTTTTATACCAAAGGTTTGTGATTGAATGCTGTGTTATACTTTCCATGGGACTATTGCACAAATTCCATGTTTAATTCTCCAGGTATTGCACATGATTCTCTAAGTGCTTTACAAAACTAATAGTGTTGGTTTCTGTACATTTTGCTTGCTTTGAATGAAGCTATTTAAAAATCTGTGCAATAGCACTATCAACTTTTTTTCTGTATTCTTAAAACTGACCCTCTAACCCCACTCTTGAGATGAATGAGGGAGAATGAAAGAGAAATGAAAGCTGTCACAGACAGATATTCAAGCAATGGAGACTCCTCAACATCTGTACCATTTGTAGAAGAATACAGGAAATATATGTTCCATTTCTACTTCCTTAGTAAGAGAGAAAATGAATGGCAAATGATGATATAACATGAGTAAAATACAGCATGCAATTCATACCACCTCTTAACAGGAATGTATAAAATGTATTTATTTGAAGAACAATGTCATTAATTGAATTGAAAATGTAATTCAAAAATTCCATTGAATAGACAGAGTATTCTATTTCCAAAGTACATATCCCTTTATTTCTAAAGTGATATTTGATTTCAATAAGCAGTTTTCCTTTTAGCTGAATATAGTATCACTTATGTAAGCACTTTAGAATATTATGTGGCAGTACTGCAGGAAAACTTCAGTGACTTCACATTTTATACCCTTTTTTGATAAACAAATCTTAATATATCATTGTGAAGAGATCATAATTACTGTTGATCCTACTTTTAATTAATAATTAAATCAGTTTACAGAATATTTTATCTATTATTGATATTAGTTTAATATATTGCTTTACAAACCACCCTTTTTATCTTACCACATTTATACAGATTTTTAAAAATAATCAGCTTTTCTTGTTACTATCTTTCATACTTTATGTACATAAAGTATCATCAGGAACAGATATATGGAAACAAAATTGTAACTTGCATCTATTTTACAGAAAATTCTACATGTCAGTGTTATTTTTTCATTCCTCAGAGATAGAAATGTCTACATTACAGAGTTACTGATGAAATTGAAAATTGTTTCAGTGCCTACCAGCCAACCTTTTCCCACCTAGATACCTGGAGAGTTAGACCACTAACAGGGCAGATACTCAGCCAGATATAAGTACAACTTTCCAGCTTGTGAGAAAGCAGAGACACATATGAGGCAGATGAGAAACAGAGTTTTCCCTTGCTCAGCAAAAAGCTGTCTGATTAACAAGGAGGTAGGACAGCTCAGGTTGCTGAATAGCAGGACAACTTAAGGAACCCTTTGGACTGCTCAGAAAAGCCAGATGGGCAGGTGGTTGAGAAGTTAGCCAGCTTTCATACCAGCCAAGAAGGACAGCTGAGTAGGAGGCAAGCTGGGAAGCCAAGCATTCCGCCTGATTTCTAACCTGACCACCAGCCTGGGGTCCAATTGGCAAGATAGCTGGTGAGCATACTGGCAGAAAATCAGATAAACTAGCAGCTGCCTGCTTGGTCAGCCTATCAGAGTTTCTGATTTTCTTTGGTATTTTTGACACAATCTACATGTTCTGAAACAATAGTTCAGTTCAATTTAGTCACATTTTTCCTTCATGAAACCTGTTCAAAAATAACCTTACCAGATCTACTATATGTTGAATAACATTTTTATACCTCCAGGTAATCATACACAAGTAGTTTACTGAAAACCTATACGAGTTCTTTTTTTATGAGGTTTTTCCAGGTACCAAGGATAGTTGTATTCCTCATCAGTCAGAAATTGTCTGATTTAGGCCATTTCTTCTGTAGTAGTAAATCTTTTCAAAAATAGCTGTCATATTCATTCTGCTTTTAGTCTTACTGACTTCCTTAGTGCTTAGTGTCTGTCTTTAATATAATTTAAAAATCCCTGATTACTTTTTCTTCAGTAAAAATATTACTGAGAGGTGGATCTACCACGTACCCCTCCAATACCTCTGTATAAGTTTCCACCAACATTTTCTTTTTCGTATATTGTTGCTTCTTTAATCAGGTCACCAAGATACTTCACTTATCATTTAACAATTCATATCTATGACAATGAGATTTAAACTTTTAAATATTATTTTAGGTTATATTGTAGCAAACATATTAAAGTGTCTTCAGTTGTCAACCTGAAAGTTTCTAAAACCTAATTTAATTTAAATGTAATGTAATGTTTTGCTATTCTAATTATGTTGCAAATTTTAAAGACTGATAGCCATCAAACTTATGTTTTGTAGTCAAACTTAAATAAATTTTTTGCTTTTGTGTAAATTATTGAGAACATGGACACCAGCTAGATTTATTGTAATGTTATTTAACACCATTATTATTGCTTCCCTTTGTGAAGACTAATATATTATTGAAAGTATTCAGACCTTTAAAAAGTCCTTTATCTTTCTGGATTCTCCCAGTTTCTCATATGTGGGATGTCATTCCATGATTGCACCTTAATGGCAGATTATATTCACATTAAAGCTAACTCAGTAGTCACTTAGAATATACAACACTGAGAAAGTAAATAGTGTATACCAAATATTCCCACATAGCATTTCTTTCTTCTCCCAGTAAATGATACAAATAGGAAAATTATATTGCTAAACATTGTATTTGATGTTTTTATGAGGTGTTTTGTGAATAATACATTACAAGTTTATTTTTATTATTTAGGTAGTCTAGTGCAGTAGCTGTGATAAAAGTTCCCACATGGCTGAAGAATATTTTCGCTGTTAAAGCCTCTCAAAGTTTTGTGAGGTGTGGTCATATACAGAACTACCTAGCCATGACCAATGGCTGTCAGCCTGGGATTTGATTTCCTTAACCAGAACTGAACACCCACACTCAAATGACGGCAACAATTCCATGATAAAACACCACTATGCAGTCCAACTGAATGAACAGCACCCAGGTATGCCAGATTATTTCTTTTATTCAGATCAAGAGATATCATATCAAAGAAGATCAAGTAGCCTACTATTAATTTGTTTAAATGAGTAACAGTGGTGACTGTATCTGTATTTTGTCAAAGTTATCAAATAAGATGGCTGTCAATGAAATGAGAACTTGAAGAACTACGTGGGGCACCACTGAAATAATATTCATCCAAGGCATTAATGGAATAAAAAAGGTTACTATACCCATCAGATTCATTTGAAATGTGTCACTTTCTGTGTTGTAATTGAGAAAATTTGGACCACACTTGGAGCCATTTCTAACGTGTGAGAGAGGTTGACTAGGAAGGTATCATGCTACACATGTCAAACTAGAAGATTTTTTGGGGCATTGAAATGAATTTGGGGGCAAACATGAGAACTGTGCAGGCTGCATATCTTTGGGGACATAATTTTGTAATTGAAATAAAGAATAGGAAATTACTTCCAAACCCTGAAATAGTAACTATGATTCCAAACAAAATTTTATGTGAGAATTCAAAGGCAATCTTCTTATTAAGAAGATAAGGACATACAAGCAGCTTCTCACAGGTTATAATCAGATAGTAAAATCTTAGAAGCTTGTTTGGTGACAGTACATGGGTGCCCTTTTTTAATGTACCAATTGCTGATTAAAGTACAGTCATTAAACTTCAATATCCTTTCCATAGTTCCTAATCTCTTGGATATCTGATGGAAGTCATAGAAGCAGAGGTGAATATGCAAGTGTTTCATGTTGTTGTGGCTTCTATAACAATACATTTGTAACAGGCATTTTTAAATTGCATGCACAAGTGGATATTTTTTTTATTCTGGATTTGTGGATGATAATAGGTAGGTTCAACAGAATTGTGAGTCCTGAAAAGGTTTTGAGTTAGGAGGATGAGAAAATGATATTTTGTATCAAAACCATCATTGTGATTTTATTTATATTTTTTTAACTCAACAGCAAAATACAGTAGGTTTGTCTAAGCTTCCTGTTATGTGCTTCAGCAGCCTTGTTTACATTGTTACGTCAATCAAAATGTCAAGCATTTGGGAGCAAATGGGATTATTGGGGAAAAGGAGCTTTAGGAGCTGACTTAAAGTATTGTAGATCTTTATGAGTAGAATGAACAATTTTGAGGCAGTCACTGATCAAGAGAAATGTTACATTAGAAACCAAACTTCACCATTATTGAGGTCTCAATCACAAATGGCTGGAGGCAATGAAGCTACACAGAAAGATATTTCTGTACATATCTCCTGTGCTTGTTCAGACTTCTGCTTTTCAGTGTGGTAAGTCTAGCTGTCATATTAAGAGTAAGAGTCTGATATCTGCCTGACAAAGATAGGACTTACACTGAAGCAGTTTTGCAAAGTCAACATTTGTTTGTTTCAGAGCCCTCCCAAGGGGTCAGACAGTATAAGAGCTCCAAAAAAAAAAAAAAAAAAAAAAAAAAAGTTGTTTGATTTATACAAATACAATGGATTCAGAATGGCTGTTAACTTCAGGAAACTCAAGTTAATAATTCTATGGTAATGTCCAACTACGTTGGAGGCTCAAGTCTTTGCATTAGCACTAACATATAATAGCTGTGCTAGCAAATGTTATCCCTTATATAGAAGGTGCAATTCTTATCAAGAAGACATCCTTGTCTTGGGTGGAGGACCATTGACCATCTCTGCTAGAACTTCAGTCTTGTCCCCCCTCAGAAGTAATCTCCTCATGATTTTTTATATCCTAATCTTGTCTGTCCCTGCCTTCTGTGTGATGTCTGTGATTTGGCTGGATAGTTGAGTAACATAGTCATGTATGCTTAGCACATACATTAGGGGTGTACACGCAAGTATTCGTTTTGCAGATAATTAAGCAAAGACCTTTGCTTAGACACTACAGCCTTCAAATTCTGTGTCAAAGCTGCTTGCTTCTGTTGATTTAGCTGAGACAGGACAGTCTTATCTTCCCAGAGCACCCTCCTTCATCCATTTGGCATGCCAGCTCAGCAGGTCTCCTTCCCTGAAGACAACATAACAATCTTATGGTCACAGTCATCATAGAATCATAGAATTGTTTTGTCTGGAAGAGACGTTTGAGATCACTGAGTCCGACTGTTAACCCAGCACTGCCAAGTCCACCATTAAACCATGTCCATAAGCACCACATCTACACACCTGCTAAATACTACCAGGGATAGTGACTCAACAATTCCATGGGTAGCCTGTTCCAGTGCTCTATAACCCTTTCAGTAAATATTTTTTTTCCTAATATCCTACCTAAACCTCCCCTGCTGCAACATGAGTCCATTTTCCTCTTGTCCTACCACTTGTTACATGGGAGAACAGACTGCCCACCAACTTACTACAACATCCTCTTAGGTATTTGTAGAGAGAAATAAGGTTTCCTCTCATCCTCCTTTTCTCCAAGCTAAACTCCAGCTCCCTCAGTTGCTCATTGTGAGACTCATGCACTAGACCTTTCACAAGCTTTGTGGCCTTTCTCTCGAGATCTTCCAGCACTTCAATGTTCTTCCCGTAGGAAGGAGCTCAAAACTGAACACAGTATTTTAGTTGCAGACTCATCAGTGACAAGTACAAGGGGACAATAATTTCTGGAGTCCTGTTGGCCATATTATTTCTTATGCAAGCCAAGATGGTGTTGGCCTTCTTGGCCACCTGGCCAAGCCTGCTGGCTTGTGTTCAGCTAGCTGTCCCCAAACACCTCCAGGTCCTTTTTGTCTGGGCAGTTTTCCAGCCACTCTTCCCCAAGCCTGCAGCATTGCATGGGACTGTTGTGACACAAGTACAAGACCCAGCACTTGGCCTTGTTGAACTCATAATATTGGCCTCAGAAACTTCTTAACCTTTCTCCCGAAGTGCACTAAATTAGACTGCATTCCTGTTACATGGCAAGGTGGGCGGTTATTCCACACTAGCCTTTAGCTTCTACGAGTACTGCTGCTCTCTCTGTTGCATTCTCTGAGCTTAGCATAGGATGGTCTTTGGAGACAAGATCCTTATCTGCTAGTGATAAGTACATAATAATGCATGCCTCAAATCCTAACACAGGGCATCACAAAGATTACTTTTTTTCTGACCTGTCAGTAACTGGCCTAAAAGATACTCAGGAAAAAAACCAAAAAACCCCCAAAAAAACAACAAACCTTAACTTCGCCATATTTTATGTCACTGCTTAGGATAAGTAAATTTATTTTTCCACAGTGACAGTTATTTTGACCATATGTACAGAATGTAATGTACCGTATGCACAACTGACTTGGAGTTGCGTAAGTTCTTGGCAGATGTTTGGATGTTATGGGTGATTGATGACTTTTAAAAGAAACTTATTAGTTACAATTTACAAATTTACATTTTACAAATTACAAAAAAATTCATTCAGATGAATGGAAGTAATTCTTCCTTATGAAAATACTAACTCTTTCTCCTTTCCTTCCAGCTTCTCCTTCACTCCCAGAGAAAGGAGAAAAAGAACCTCAGAGAACTAAACCATAATGTTGGGAGTCTGGAAAGATGAAAAACCTTCATGCCAGATGTGGTAAACGTAATTGCTACAGCAGTGAAATTAACAAGTGAGTGGGAATGCAAGTGTCCTCTCCTCATCTTAGTCTTTTAACAGAATCACAGAATTGTCATGATTGGAAAAGACCTGTAAGATTACAATGTCTAATCATTAACAAAACCAAACAAATAACAAACAAACAAACAATCAAAAATCCAATAACAAACCACCTCATCATGCCACTAGAGCATGTCCTGAAGTGCCTCATTTACATGTTTTTTGAATACCTCCAGGAATGGCGACTCTACCACCTCCCTGGGCAGCCTGTTCCAGCACCTGACTACATTTTAAGTAAAGAAATTCACCCTAATATCCAGTCTAAAACTCCCTTGGTGCAACTTCAGACCATTTCCTCTACTCCTGTCATTATTTACTTGACAAACTCTCCTTGTTTTCCCAAGTCCCAGCAAAAGCTCCCTGTTCAGCCAGCCCAGTCATCTTCCCTGCCATTTCATCTTAGGGTGCATGGGGACAGCCTGCTCCTGCACTTTTAAGATTTCCTTCTTGAATATTGTCCAGTCTTCCTGGAGCCCTTTGTCCATTAGGTCTGTCTCCCAAAGTAATTACATTACAAAATATTTTTCCCTTATAAAGAAACTGTATGTTTTGCTTCACAATTAGTTTATCTCATTAATCTAGTTTAAATTCACATCCAACTCAACAAAATTGGTTAGTTTAACTTCATGACCTACAATTATAATCTAGACCAATTGCCTAACCACTCCAGGGCTCCATCAGAAGTGTTTCCTTTAAATATGTTCTATTCATAAAATCCCAACTTTAAAAACCAGGACTATGCATGTTGCTACTGTTCAATTCTTCACAACAGAGAAACTTCAATTTTTTAAAGTTAGTTTCATTTTTTATATTCTTATGCCAAGGTGAAACATTACATAGAACCATACTAAATTTACCTGCAATGAACAAAAAAACCCAAACCCATTCAAGCAGGTCTGGGGCAAAAGTTGGTGCAGTTTGGTTTTTTTCCTTTTTGACTGTTAGAACTATTTCTGATTCTAGTTTGTAACAATGTTAAAAAATAACCAAAGGCTATGTGCCTGCCTCTGGGTCTGTGCAGAAAGGGTAGCCAAACCAGCTAGAACTGTTAAAATGGGCAGAAAAATAGGACAACAGCCAATTAATAACATGTTCCTACATTCCTTGGGACTCACTGAGAGCTTCTCTAACAGAGTGTCTCTGGGTCATTTCTCTATTGAATTAAGAGGCAGACAAAGGAAAAAAAGAGAAGAGGTAAGAAACAGTTGCTCTCTATGGTTTGATCCCCTGCTGATCCCACAGATAGAACAGCAGGTGCTTGTGCTACCGCAAACAGCTACAAAGAACACACAGATTGTCTTGAGCTACCTCTGTACCATTCTGTTATCTCCAACAAAACTTTTCAAAATATTGCATAACACATTAAAATTTAATAACTTCTCTCTGTTTTTCTTTATGAGGACAATTATTTTAATGTGGGAAATATCCAGATCCCTGCTCTGCCATAACTCAAATGTTTGGACCATTCACACTTCTTCTGTAAGGTAGTCTCATGGGAAATTCAGTCTTGTACCTGAAATACCTTTCCTGGTGAAATATTTATCAAAATGTATTCCTCTGGAAGACTTTGTTTTTGATTAAATAATTTTTGACCAAAAAGCATAACTCTTAGAAAATTCTTTGTCAACTCTAGTAGTAAGAGCAAAGAATTTGTACAGCCTCTTTAATAGCTAATAATTTATTATATTCAGTATTTGTCTGTTCTAGAGACTTGTTTTATGATAAATCACTTATTTTTTTCTATGATTTAATTCCACAATTCTAAATAGAAGCAAGAACTTGTTTTTCTTTTATTTAATCCCATGATGATAAACATTGTATAAATGTAAGTATTTAAATATTGGTAGCGCATTCATATGTGGTTTTATTCCTGAAGATGCAGAGGTTATAATTCTTCCAGATGTTAATTATTTATTTGTTTTCACTGAATAGAAATTGCTATTCCCTCAGAGCTGCTAACTTAATTTTCTTTTAATTGAAACCCTCTGAGATTTAGCCAAAAAAGAAACAGATGGGCTGAAATAGTTTAAATAGTGTTTGCTAACCTTTGGAAGTGTTTGACTGAAATAAGTTAGATTATCCATGTAGCTGACCTAGCAAAATAGAAAGGTAATGTGTGTTGTTTGACTCAGCCCAAAAGGGTATTATTGTCTCCTTCTTTGATACTTTTACTGCACAGTAGTATTACAGCAGTGCTTAAAGCTGAATATTTGTCAACGTGGGTCCAAACCACAACCTGAACTTTTAATAAGGAAAGCATAGAATATTTGATTAGGTGCAGGATTAACTTGAAATTGTGAAATTAAATATGATCTTTGAATGTTTTTATTATTTTTGTGAATAGATAAATGTATATCAATATTGTTGAATATTTACTTGAGAGAAGAGGCTTCACCCACCTCACTACAACCTCCTTTCAGGTAGTTGTACAGGCTAACAGGCCTGTAGTTTCAAGGACCCTCCTTCTGTCTCTTCTTGTAGGTGGGTGTCACACTGGCAAGCCTCCAGTCATCTGGGACCTCCCCTGTTAGCCAAAACTGTTCATAAATGATGGAGAGAGGCAGAGTGGAGACAGAATTCCCCTTTATTTCTACTGATATTGTTCTCTCCTACTCCCATGAGACTGTTGCTATGTTTCTTTCATGGCAATTAGGATTAGTAAAAGCAATGACCAAAATTATGATATGGACAAGTTTTTTACTCTGAAAAGCCATTTGCAATAAGAAGATATTGCCAGCCACATTTAATTCAGATGGATTTGAAGATGGTATTTTAGCATATTCCTGTAAATTAGTGATATATAACTTCTATTTGTTACAGATTAGGAATTTGTCACAGTGAAATTTGGCAGTTCAGAATTTATAAGAATGGAAGCACAATAATTAGCCCTATGAAGTCTAAAATGTATTTATTAAGTGGGATGTTTTATTTTATGGTGTCTGTCCAATAACACAAGGGTGCTGCACAGAACACATATCAGGCCAGGCATCCAGTCTGGTTGTGACCAGCACCGGGAGTTCAAAGGAACAAGACACTGATGTTGAGAGGTCACAATATCCACAACCATACATCTCAGTTCTACCTCCAGTTCAGATGGGTAAGAAACACCACCAACAGCTTCCACAGACAATTGGATTTCTCCTTATTTATGCCAATTATTGGTCATTATCTGGGTGAGTATAACCTTCTGGATCTTTCACCAAATATATTAAAAGTTTGTTAATACTTGTGCTTCTTCATTCCTAGATGCACCTAAACTATTAGAGAGGGCAGATGTAGTATAGGACTTTCAGATAAGCTTCCTACACAATGATTATCTTTTCTCTGCTTGCTTTGCCAGCACCTAACAGAATTATCTGATGAATTAGAGCTGTGCAGGTATAGTCAAGATCATTTTATTTCAGAAATTCTATTGGGTAAGCTTCCCCTCTAACAAAGTTTGAGGTATTATTTGGTCAAAATAACAGAATTCAGCTAGTGTCTTCCTCTTTGCAACTCACTTCATCAGTATTTTGAACAAAGATGAGACCAAGAAAGTGAGTGTCAAATTACAGTTTATCAGACTGTAGAGAAGTGTGTGAAAAGAATATTTTAAAATATAATAATAAAAACATAGAAATGTCTGGGTTGGAAGGGACCTCTAGAGGTTATCTAGTCCAACGCCCTTGCTGAGAGCAGGGCCATC
>JANHGN010009135.1:53139-63427 GCA_024605025.1 Megaceryle maxima
TTTAATCTGCTCTTTTTCTATATAACCAGGAAAAAAATAGATTAACTATTTAAAGATACAGAATTTTTCTTGCAATGTTTATTTTTATATGACATATATTTATAGTTATTTATAGATAGCATAGCAATACTAAGAATCATAGAAATGCAAAATGCTAAATTCAGACCAATTAAAACATGATAGCATATAGTCTCAAGTAAATGAATGGTATTTTGTGATCACTGAGTGATACATTCTGTGCTACAACAATGTCTACAGTTATGACATTAGTATGCAGTACATGTTTTACTGAAGAGTTGCAAAATACATACATTCTCACTGCAATGTACTTAAAGGAAAAAGAACCAAACAACTTACTCTACAAAGTAAGTACTTTTAGAAAGACCTTTCACTATTTCATAAATGCCTTAATTGTATTTAGAATTAAAAAAAAAACAAAGCAAACAACAAATGAAACAACTCACAAATGATGTTATAGGATGACACAAGAGGGCTTCTCTACTCTCCTATCTTAGATATACCTTCCTAAGAGTATTTTCTTTTATGATTGTCAGAAATAACTAGTTTGTTCTGGAAATGCATAGAGAACAAATGTCTTACATTACCACATTCAGTTATTTTAAATTCTAGCTGACTCTAAGCATAAGCATGAAGCATAGAAGTGGATATTTTAATTAGCTTTTTTAGGGTAATACTTGCTAAAAGATAATCCAGGCTATCAAAGCTGTAATGAAATGTTTCAGAACAACAATTTTTATGCAGTAGGTGATAGAATCCTCTGTTGCCTCATGCTCATTATATAAAGCATTAAAAAAAAAAAGTAAAAATAAAAAGTAGTATATCCTTAACATCTTCACAATGAAGTATCTTTTCACCACTACAGAAATGCATCCACTAATTACTTAATAACTATTCTAATATGAAGGTAAACAAAAGCTAATTAAAATTTTCAACTGCATTTCTTAACATCAAAATATTCTTACCATGGTATAAACTGTGAATCATGGATTTTTCTTAAAGAAGTGTGAAAACTTTGTGACCCACTTCTGTAAATATATCTGCTTTTCATTCACTGGCTACTCAAAAGAGTGAGTGCCCTGGAGATCTCTAGAGAGTATTGATGGAACACTCTCATGAAGTCTAATGTAACTTGCTGTGTATTAGACCATGCAATGCAATCAGAAAAGAAATTAATAAAAATTAAAAACTGCTATGGAATTCTATTTCAGTTTTTAAGTAGTTGTTTGCTACACAGTACTTATTTATAGTAGTATTTTAGCATAGCACTACATTACTATCTTAATATTGAAATTATTTTTATACATCACCAATAATTATTGTTAATTATTTCCTGTCAAAAATGTAAAATAAAACATACAACAAAGAGAATTTAATATTACACCCATTACTTGTACCTATGCAGAAAAAAAATAGTTCATAACACACTTCTCCCTAGATCTTGACTGAGGGTATGTAACAGTTTTTCAAGCAGCCCAGTGTACCTGTTCTAAGTTGAGATCTTTGCAGAAGAGTGATTTTAAATTATTTAAGAACATGATGTTTCTTAAAAAACTTCAGTAAGCATGTCTTGCTCATTTTATCATTATGTTCCACCTTTATGAAAATTATTGAATCGTCTGTGGTACTATGTCAATATCAAGGAAAAGCTAATGCTTGCAATACAGTTTCTTGTAAGTTCACATTGGCTGTAGACATTGAGGATCATCACAAATGTTTCTAACACTCAGGATTTTATTGGAGACAAAATGCCCTCTTTTCTAGAGTTGAGAGAATACAGAATAAAATCTTGTTTTCTAAATAGGTTTTTTGTATTCATATTATTGAAGCTACAGTTGAAAAATATGGACAGAATGCCACTAAACTGCTTAGCCAGATACAACCAAAGCCCTAAAGCCAAAGTTTAAAACAGCACTGGCAATATTATTATCATTATCTTTCAGGTCTATTAGAATACAACAGTATACTCCATTCACAGCTAACTTCCCTAAAACAACCCATTGACTATTGCATACCATTGAAACTCATACATTCTATAAAAAGTTTAATTGTTTTTTTTCCCATGAGGAAAAAAAAAAAGTTATTAATTTTGAGCATCTCTAATTACTTATTTGCTAAGTAAATATGTTATCTTTAAACTGTTGCACTTAAAATCTTGATATGGGAAAAAGGAAACACACTACATATGGAGTTAAGAAGTTACTGTTGACCAATATATATATATATATATATATGTTTGAAAATCAGTCTACTACTTTAAATTAAAGAACTCAGATGGAAAGCCTCATTCACAGTGAGATAAAATAGTTACTAGTTTTCATATGCCTTTTAGCATAAAGCTCACTCTTGCGGTGTTCCTCTGTCTCCCAGGGCTAACACTTCAGTCCTTCTGAAGCAGACTGGCAAGGAGATTATGACATGACAACACCATCCTGACATCTTCACTGACAAGAATGCTCATATGCAGGCATTACTTTCTTCTCTTTCCTGATAGGATCATTTGCTTCTTCCTCAGTTTAGCAGTCTGCTTATGCTTTGTTCTCACCACATCCAATTTAACAGTTGCCCAGGGTCCCCTGCTTCAATTGATGGAAAGGTTGATTGTTGTGCTACCTGAGTTGGTCAGACCTTTACCACAGGTGGTATTCAAAGAACTTCATCTAAAATGGGTGAAGCCATAGTCACTTAGTATGGATAAAGTTCTTTGGACAAAGCTCATTTTCCTTGTATAGGATATTTAAAGAATTTTTAAAAGTGAGTATCATTTCACAGAATTTAGATTCTACTCATGTTAATAGCAAGAAATTGATGATCTATAAAGGTCTTATTGAAAAAACTAAAGAGGACAAGAATCTCTAATAGACTAAAAAAATAAAAAAAATTATGTATAACAACTAAAAGTAAAGTGAGTTAAAGCAATCTTAGCTGGTGGAAATTCTTTTACCCTTTTTGCAGTCCCATAAGGAGGTCAGGAAAGAATTAATGATTTGGTGGACCAAAAGAGAAGCCAAAAGGAGCATGACTATGTAAATTGACTGGTCTGAGGTGTTTTTTTTTTTTTTATAAGAAATGTGTAAATCTACAATATGAACAATAGCAATCCAGATTCAACATTTCTTGTTACTTCCTCCTTTCTAATCACATCAATTTTGAATTTTTATTTTGTGCATGATCTTGTTCCATGATAAAAAGAACAGAGTAATCTCTGTGCACTTTACTTAATGGATTTTTTCTTAATTAATCCAAAAGATTATTACAAGAAGGCTGTGATACTATCATTATTTGAATAGGTAAATATTAAACACATTCATATTATACTGTTTAAAAAAGGATAGTTTTCTTCATAGAGAAAAAAAATTGAAAGGTACAGCAGCAAATTCCATCTTCACAAGGTTTTGCTATGAATTAATCGCTACTGGAAACCATCAAAATGTATGATTCCCATGTGTAAAATATGTCTATTTTTCCTTGCTTTGTGGACCTTATGGGTCTATCTATAAGAATGGCATTAGACACTCTTAAAGTGCATGTTAGTAATTAACCTGAGTAATATTTCAGTGTTAAGATGTATGTTTAACCCTCATTCCTTAGTCTTTCATTTTAATATCATGAAGACTTTTCTGATTTTGAAAGGGCAATCAGAATATCATGACAACACAAGATGGACCATCTTCTCAGGGTCACAAAGAACTGGGTTTCCAATGAATCATTTTTCATAAAATTTGTTCAAGGTTTTTTTGTTACTTCTGAAAATGGTAGAAGTCCTGGAATTTGAGTGGACTGTTGAGTGGAAAACTTCAAAGAATCAGTTTTGGATAGGGAGTTTGGACTATCAAATGCTGATCTCTTTAGGGAATGGAATGATTCAGCCTTCCCACAAGAATTTCAACAATGCATAAATCATATTGGGAGGATTTCATTTGAAAGGTATACTCACCAAGGGATAAAAAAGGTATAGGTACTGAGAACATGGGGATGGCAGTCAGAGGAAATCTTTCAGTTTTGTCTCAGGTAGCACTATTCTTTTGTTCATATTAACACTAACGAACATCGATCACCCTTCTATATTCTGATAAGTACTATGTAAAAACAGTTAATGTCAATTTGAAGGGTAACAAGTAACTGTAAATGCACTTGAAAGAGTATAAACAATCATAATTAACTCTTCAATATATCATCCATATGAAATAATAAAAAAAGAATTGTGTATGAAAATTAATTATAATGTATTCCTTCTACCCACTGTAATACAGGCAGTGTATAAACTGTGAATGTGCAGGCTTAAATACAGGTAGGCTAATAGTGAAGTTTCTTAATGTTTCATTATAACATGAGATATCTCTGACAAAGATATCACTAGTACTGAATTATTCATAACCTTATAAAAGTGTCGTATATTTGTTTCTTTTTCTATTTTTTAATTGAAAGGTAGCAAAGAAATGCAATAATCAAGGTCACCATTCTCTGTGAGAAACAAAATAGAGTATAAAAAAAATTTATCACAAGGAAAACAAAATTACTTGAGATATATGTACATCATTACAGAGAAAATATCAAGGGGGTTGTCTGCAATTTGCTGGCAAAGCATATTTTAATCATTCCAGACTTCATTTTTACATGTTGATAGACAGGCAGGAGCAGCAGACTTAACCATACAACCCAAAATGCAATCATTGCTTTCAGAACTAGTTATCAGTATTTATTTTTCCATGCCATGCTTCTTCATCACATCTCTCTGAATTACTAGCGTCTACCACAGACTGCAACATGAAAACTAACAAAGATGTATTAATAACATATGGCATCTCATAGAAGTCAAATTACAAGTGGAAGTACTAATGATAAGGATGATAGACACTGCAATGACCAGTATCTTATTAAAACAACTTGAGAAAAGTTGAATTAGTTAGGGTGAAACCTGTAGACTTAGGATCATGCTTACATTGATAGACATGATTATACTTTTTGACTGCCATTGGTTAACAAGGTATTATGCTAACAGGCCGAAGGGGCATTTTAGAGCCCTATATTCCTGTCCACAGAAATTATTTTCCAGTAAATTATATACTGTACAAAAAGATTCCATTTCCACAGAAAATGATCTAGAATTCAGTCTTCCTGATGTCAGTCTGTCATAATATTTGTACAGCTGTGAAGGAAGTATGAATACATCTGAGAGGTTCTGAGGGTACCATAGGTTTTCTGAATCCAGTTTTTCAGTAAAACATTTTATCTGTAAGTAAAGGACATTAAGATTTTATACATAATTATTCTATTATAGTACAGTCAAGTTACTGCACTGCTGCTGCAAGGTTTTAATAGAGTTCTTGAAATCAGTATGTATGATAAGCACAGACTAATGTCATATTACATTATGTTAGAGGATGAGAAAATGAGATTCCTGGTAGCAAGCCCAAATTCATATAACCAGCATCTACGTAGTTAAAGATTACCGTCCCCCCCTCAGAGGACTGAAAAGTTCAGGTTCATGGCTCTTTGCACAGTCAGTTCATGATGTTGTACAAATAGGAAACATTAGCCTTTTTTTTTTTTTCTGATCATACACAAAGGGCCACTAGTGTTATTTACCAGTAGATGTGCCAGAAAAAAATGGATAAATAGAACTGTAACATTTTTTTAAAACCCCACAACATAAGCACATTTGGAAAATATAGATTACCATAAATATTTTATTCTCTAATAGACCACTGAAAATTTATCAAAACACCATCGCAGATGAAAATAATAATATATAATATTATAGTGTAAAATCCCCAATAAGATATAAGGCAAGGGGTTTTTTTGTGTGTGGGTTGTTTCTGGTTTTTAAAATATTTAAATGTTTTACTGGAATATGGAGGAAAAAAGGTTACTTCTGAAGTCCAAAACCAGACAAAGATCAAGGAGAACTGGGCCCCTCACTTCAAGAAGGATATTGAGGTGCTGGAGTGGGTCCAGAGGAGAGAAACAAGGATGGTGAAGGGACAGGGGACTGGAGAGAAAGTCTAATGTTCAGCTTGCAGAAGAGGACACTCATGGGGTACCTTATCACTCTCTACAACTACCTGTAACAAAGTTGTAAGTCAGGTGGGGCTCGGGCTCTTCTCTCGGGCAGCTAGTGACAGGATGAGAGAACATGGCTTGAAGCTGCATCAAGGGAGGTTTAGGTTGGATATTAGGAACCACTTCCTCACAGAAAGGGTGATTAGACACTGGAATGGACTGCCTAGGGACGTGGTGGAATCACCATCTCTGGAGGTGTTTAAGGAAAGATTGGATGTGGCATTTAGTGACATGGTCTAGCTGATGTCATGGTGTTGGGTCATAGGCTGGACGATGATCTTGGAGGTCTATTCCAGCCTCAGAAATTCTGTGATTCTGAGAAAGACAATATACAAGCGAAAACAACAACAATAGAAAAAAACCCTACAGTGATGGTGATCAAGCATTGACTTATTTCCTTTTCCTTTCAGTCTTTAAATTATTTATTCATGAATGCGAAAAGAAGGTATCAGGAATCTTTTCCTGCCACAATGTTACTGCTGCTTTTTGGTCTGCTAAAAAACAGACATAACAATACACTACAATACCTGTTTCTGCCTTCATCTGCCGTCTGCTGCCTTGAGCAACTGACAACGTTGCTTTGTTTAAAAGTGTTATGTTCCTGCCTATTGTGTCAGAAATCGCTCTCCTGCATAGATATTGAAGAAATCTGGTCCTAACTTCTTGACTTTTAATAAAAAATGGAGAGTAGGTTTCTCTCTTTGTATCACAGACAATCAAATAATCTTTAACTTGCAAATATACTACTTGTTTTCATATTTCAAATGCAGCTATAAAGTGAGAAAATCCACCATAAGCATGGCAAGAAATTGGTCCAATTTAAGGTGCTTCAACTGTTAAGAGATTAATATTCTTTTCTTATTCAATATTCTTTTCCTCTGTGCTTACTGAGTTTTGAAGAAATTATGAGAATAGTGTTAAAAACTGACAAGTTGTTAGCTTAGTTCTATAAATTACTTATTTTTCATTCCTTCAAGACTTTTCTTTATGGCAAGTTCACTTGTAAACAATATAAAAGGTGGAGTTTTGTTGTTGTTTTGGTTTGGGGCTTGGTTTTGTTTTTGGTTTTGTGGTTTTTTTGTTTGTATGTTTTTGTTTTCTGTTTTTTTTTGTTTGGTTGGTTATTTGTTTGGGGTTTTTTTGTTTTTATATATAGCTACATTGCACAATATATTTGGGGCTTTTAGTAAGGAAAAAATAGCAATACAATACACTATCTTTCCTCCTACTTAGCCACTGGGTTCACACTATGCCCCTCCTCACATACATAGCTTCCTGGTGTTGTCAGATATAACTTGCTTCACCAGTTATTCAAATTACTTACAGATAGTTTGTTACATCTCTAGCATCATAAGAACATCTGTCACATTGTGCTGCACTGAAGTAAACAGTGACTTTGCTTCTAAAATGTACAGTTCTCTGGCAAGTTTTGTAGCAATTAGAGGTTGATTACACCTCCCTGACATTTGTAAAACTCAAGTTTAACTTAATTCTGTTAAAGAATTATCATAAGAAAAATGTATTTAGAGGCTAAGCAATGTGATATACTGATGATTTTAATTAAATTTGCAAAAAAATTCCTTATTGTTCAATCTGGAAAAACTGAAAAAAAAATTGCTACAAAACTTCACAATTCCTACATTATTTAATATAGATTATTCCAGCTATCATTCTTCTGTCATCTGAAGGTGCCTGATAACCTATTAATAGAAAAGATGAAAATTTAATGCACTAGTTGTGTACACTGCACCAGTGTATATTTGAAAAAAGTGGCAGAGTGGCACAGAATTTTCAGCTAACATATGTTAGTTGCAGTGTACTTTCATAGTCTGCAGAGTTCATAAGCACATGCAAGTTCTCTCAATGTCCAAAGAAGAAATGGCTTTAATTTTAAATAAATAAATAAAAGCCTCAAGTTAGTGTTTATCACTTTTTTCTCATAATTTTAACTATGTATTCTTGTTTTATACTATTTGACAGAGGGAAGAAGGCTCAGATAATTTTAGAAATGTGTTAATTGGTGGAGAAAGAAAGAATGAAAAAGCTTTCATAGTGTATATTAGAGTCATAAAACTGTCATGTTGATATGCAAATTATACTCACAACTGTGCCCAGTCCAGTCTCTGTGTAAATTTCTTAAGTATTAAACCAAGTGGTTGGTCGCTAGAGGGCATCAAATCTGTGCCCTAAGAAACGAAGGAAAGCTGGAGCTGTTTTAATAAAACAAAGAGAATTTACATCTCTGTAGCCAAGTGCTGTGCTGCAGATCATAAACTAACTGATATGTATTTTTAAAGCCACTTTATGGTGTTATTCACCTTATAAAACGGTACAATAGAAAGCCTTCAAGAAACAAACTAAAAACCAAACAAAATTACCAAAACCAAAACAAACCCAACAAAACAGATAAAGAAACAATATTAAAATTAAAGGTCAGACCTACAGCCTCTAGAGAAACATTTAAGTAGACCTAGAAGGTGGAAAGGAGACAAGATTTAGAGTGTCTTCCATTGCTGTTTATGTTAAAGTCCAGCTAATTTCACAAGGACAAAAAAATGGGCGTAGAAACAAATACCTTGTATAGGTTTCATATCCTTTGATGGGTATCTTCTAAATATGTTTGTTTTCAAGGCCACCAAATCTACTTTTACAGTACATTCTAACTCTGAACTCTCCTTTCTCTCACAGATATCATTGTGTCCATGCTTTATTCACTGTAAGATGTTTTCTTCATTCTAAGATGTACTTCTCTTCTGAACTGGACATACTTTCATGTACTACTTTTATGTATTTGAAGGGGCCTTAGTGGCTAGAAAGAAGTCTGCATAAGAGGTTGTAACATTTTATCACACATAGGGAATATGGAAAAGTTCTCAGACATGGATCAACTCTTCAGTTGGATGTACTAACATTTCTATAAGATAGATACAGATCAAATAAATTAATATTGCATGTGAACTGTATAAGTTTAGATGCTTTGTATCCACAGAATTAACATTCTTCATATTTTAACAAATAAACCTTAGATACTTTAATAAAACTGAGCAATTCCGGTACTCTTAAATGTTTTTGGCTAAATTTGAGAGAATAGCATATTAATTTGATATTGTTTGTTACTGCACTAGATCCATAATTATATATACAGCTACTCATTTATAAAATTAAAATAATAGTTCTGTATCCTGTTCATCATTTACCTGGCATACTGAGTTTTATGCATGTAGGGGTTCTCCACACAAATAATTACTAGTTTGATTTGAAGTTCCAAGATATATATGGATATAAAAATACCCATAGCTTTTCTGCATCCAGAACATTTCAAGAATCTCAAAACTTCCCAGGAAATGGTTTGAATCAAACCAGAAAATAATAATCATAAAGATTCCCAGGTAATGCAAGATTCTTGAGAAGAAAAAATATCAATAAAAGATTGTGCAACAATTTCCTTTTCTGAATTCTTTGGGAAAAAAACGTACATACATTACACATGGGATATAATTATAGAGGACTCCTGAGGTAGTAAAGGGTGACTTTGATAAATACGAAGCATAACCCAACTCTTAAGGTTTCATTTTTATTCTATATCTCTGTCAATAGAATACAAGTATTTTAGAAAATCTTAAGGGACACTGTTATTCTCTGAAGTTTTAAAAGTTATCCAAAAGAGAAGAGAACTGATAAATGCACTCTGTTTCTCCCACATTACTGCAATGTCTGTATTTCTTTCTCACGTACTAGGACATTTATGAGTGTACTAACACAATCACCTTTTCAGTAAACTTCCATTCCCAGCATTTTGCCTTTCTCTGCAAAGTTTAAAAGTCAATACTTGAAATCAAGCAATATGCTAAGGGTTTTATTTTTGTTTTCTTACTGCTGCTCTAAATGTGGATATGAGTGTATATAGAACTGTCATTTTATGTGTTATTTCTATAGTTATGGTTGCAGCTTTTACCTATTAATGACATCCTCATCAAGTAGTTCACAGCTGCTGATGACAAAAAAACCCAAATAACAACAAAACCCCCCAAAACTAATTTTCTTATTATATAGAATTCTGTCATCCATTCAGTTTTGAAGTAGATTTTGGCTAAAAAGTTATCCAAAATTCTATAAATAAAGAATAAGTGGGTTACTACTTAACAGTGATAAGAATAAATTATAGATATATTGTAAATAATGAAAGCTTTATTTATAACTTTAAAAA
>JANHGN010009136.1:0-19680 GCA_024605025.1 Megaceryle maxima
GTGTCCCCAGCATGCTGCAGGGTAATGGGTCCCCCTTCCCTCCAACCTTGATGTGTCATCCCTGCTCTTGTGAAATGAAGGCCTGATGGTATCGTTATCCCCTTCCTCCTTCTCATCCCCTTGATCATTCCCATGTTCTACTGTGGGTCCAAGCTTATTGATAGCTTTTGTATCTTCCCCATCACATGGCTCATTGTCTCCTACTTTCCCTGAAATAGCAGTGGAGCTGGTACCCTGCCCCACAAATGTCCCAAGCTTATTTCCAGAGAGCCTTTTTTTTTCCTTTTTCCCCTTCAAATCTAGTTTAAAGCTCGGTCAATGAGCCAAGCCAATTATTGTGATAAAAACTTTCTCCTCCTTTGAGAAAGATGCACCCCATGTGCTGCCAGCAGGCCTGGACTCAATGTAAATTGACCCGTGGTCAAAACACCCAAAGTTCTGCTGGTGGCATCAGGTATGAAGCCATGAATGAACCTGGATAGTCCTCCTCTGTCTTTCTGGGTAGGTACCTGTGACTCTGGGGATAGAGGAGAACACCACCAGTGCTCCCACTCCCTTAACCAGTTGTCCCAAGGCCCTGAAGTCTCTCTTGACAGCCCTCAGTTTTCTTCTTTCAAGGTCATTGCTGCCTATCTGGAATGTCAGTAATGGATAATAATCTGTAGGTTGTACCAGGGTAGGAAGCTTCCTTACCACATCTTTAACTCTGGCCCCAGGGAGACAGCGGACTTCCCTTAGAAGTGGGTCAGGTCTGCATATTGGGCCTTCATTTCCCTTCAGAAGGGAGTCACCTATAACAATTACTCTTCTCTTTTTTTTAATGGAAGATATTTGGATGCTGGGTTTGGGCTTCCTTAGTTTTGGGAACACTTCCAAGCCAGGTGATTCATCTTCCTTATTGGCTGGCTGCACTTGCAGGGCATCAAACCTGTTCTGCAAGGGCACCTGGGAAGTTGGGGGAATAACTGAGGCAACATGCCTGCCATGCTGGGCAGGAACTTGTTGCCATTGCCCCCCATCAAGGGGGTGGTGTAAGGCAGTAGTTTGCTTGCTGCCCTGACCATGGACCTGCCTCCACTCCCTCTTTTCTTTTAGATTTCTGCCTTCAGTCTGATAGGTACAGGACGCAGGGGGTACCTGACCCTCAGTAATTTTTAATGGGTGATCCCTTTTCAGCCTCAGGGCAGGCAGAGCTTGCCTCTATCAGTCAATCTCCTCCTCAGCCTCCTTGATGCTCCTAAGCTTTTCCACTTCAGCTTGCAGCCTTTCAACCTCTCCTTGCAGCTGTGCTGCTCAGCTGAGCAGATCATCAACCTGCTCACTCTGCACACAGCTCCCTGCCAGGGAGAGGCTGAGGCATTCCTTGCAGCCTGCGACCTGAACCATCATGTTCTTCTGTGGGAGCTCTGTCTGAGTTCCCACCTCTATCCTGTCCAGCATCAGGAGCACAGCCTTCTTTTGGTGCGTGGAGACCATTATTCTAGAACTGTAGTAGTGCTGATTTATTGTAGGTGTTGGTTAGTTGTTTATTTGGTCTATTTTGGGGGGGTCATTGATTTGTTTTGTTTTTTTAATTCTATTTTATTTGTTTGCCCAGCCCCAACGCACACACTCCTGGCAGTGTTTTGCTGAGAAGGCTCTATCTGTCTCTGCCTGCAATATGGCAGCGCTTCCAGTTTCACTGCGTTTAAATCTCTCACGGCTTCCCAGCAATGCCCCTCGTCTGTGTCATTCTCATGAGAGTTGCTGACTCTGCCGCTCCTTGCTGTCTCTCTGGGTCTCCCGTGTCGAGGAAACCCCCTTTTCAAAAGGAAAAAAAGCAGGCACCACAGACCTCGTCAGTGCTTGAGCCAGTCCTGCTGTCTCTGCCTGTGATATCTTTCAAGGTAATGGTCATCCACATTGGTACAGATAGCTAGCTAAAGAATCACAGAAAAGTATTTCTCTTCTCTTGCTTAAAATAAACTTGAGTTATATGATAGTTTTCAGCAATGGAATCTAGACTAAAGTGATTGCAATTGTTGCATTTCAGCTATCTATTCTTCCCTCCTCTTTTATTTAGTTTGTTTGTTTTGTTTGTTTTGTTTTGTTTTTATTGCTTTGGGGTTTTGTTGTTGTTGTTGTTGTTTTATTTCAGAATACGTTTTGTTTCAAAGTTGGCAGTTTCTTTAGAGATCACATCTACTTTATATATATACATCTGCAGTGCTTCACACTAAATAAATGAAATTAAATTTACTTAAGTAAGGATTACCTATCAAGCCATGCACTGTACTGAACTTATAAAAGGGTTTGCAGTTTGGTTCTATTTCTGTGGGTTTTGCCTTTATGTTATACATGAGAGAAGAGAATCCTCCAGGTACCATATTACATTTGATTACAGAAAATATAATTTTAAAAGATTCTTAGAGTAGATACTGTCATCTGTGTGATTTATATATTACTATGTCTGTTACAGTGGGAAATTATTAATGATAACATCTTGCTTTCTGAGGGAAAAATGTAGGAAATACCCTGGCAGTAATGGTGGCTAGCGAAGCAACCTTATGTTGATTACTGTGATTACACATTAATCTACAAAACATCATTAGATTTTTGCCTTATGCTGGTTGGGAAGGGTAGGTTGGTAAGATCATGCTCACACAAGTGAAAATTTAATAATGTCTTAAAATTATTTCCATACTCTTTTAATAACTTTTCTTTGTTCCAGGATGTATGGCAAGAATAGAATACTATTTCCATTCTATTTCTTTCAGTATTGTTTCTGATAGAAGATTTTGTCTAAACCCACATATCTATTTTTATGTAATTATTTAGTGTCATAACAATTAAACACTCTGCTTGTATAGCCATTAGATTACCAAGAGGCAACCTCTGTATTATTTTATTGTTCTTGGTACCTTCTAAAAACTGGTGATAAAACCAAAAGCTTGCATAATGTCTTTTTTAGTGTTGGATTACTTGGATCACTTTGCATAGGCCCTATAGAAAGAGACTTGATATATTCATAATAAGATATGAATCCATACATAGAGCTCAAAGCCAAATGAACACTGAAGCTGAATAAATTCATGGAGAAGATTTGTTATTTTGAATTAAATCTGTTGTATCTGAAACGTTTGATCTGGGTTTGGCTGGTCTGGAGTAAAATTTCTTTATAGCAGCCTGTATGATGCTATGTTTTAGATTCGTGGCTAAAAGAGCGCTAGTGACACACAAATGTTTTGATGCTTGCTGAACAGTGCTTACACAGTATCAATCTTTCTCTTTTTTTTATATGCTTCCCTCTGCCCATCAAGTCAGATAGGAGTTGATAAGGGTTTGGGAGAGGACATAGCTGGGACTGCTAACCCAAATTGGCCAAAGGGGTATTTCATATGATACGATGTCATGCTTACCAACACAAACTGAGTTAGAAGAGTTGGCCACTTTGGATTTCCAGCTGGACATTGCTTGGAGACTGGCTAGATGTTTGTCTGCTTATAGAGGGTAGTGAGTGATTCCTTTGCTTCACTTATATTTTTCCTTAGGGTTTTCTTTCCCTCACTTTTCTTCACATATTAATCTGTCTTTATCTCAGACAACAAGTTTTCTCACTTTTATTCTTCCTATTCTTCTTGCCCATCATCCTGCTGAGGGAGAGGGAGCAAGCAAGTGGCTGTTTAGAAGCTTACTTGTTTTAGCCCATCACAACACTAATGAATCATACACCGTTTGTAATTTACCTTAATTAGTGTAGCATCAAGATCCAAATGTTCTGATAGATTTCTTCTTTAATTTCTTCTGATGTGCCGTGATCTTCCTCCTCTCTCTATATCTTTCAATCCTTGATCCTGCCTTTCATTCATCCTTCAAATCCTGAACATCCTTGATATCCACATCAATTTCAGCAGCAGAGTATGCTGAGTACCTAAAGGATTAAGTCCTTCATCTGTCTACGATTTTTGCGCTTATCTCTCACATTTCTTTTTAAGAAAATATTATCCTTTTCTTCTAAGAAAAAGTGCAAGTTTTTACGCAGATACAAAATTGTAAATTTAATATTTTCAGTTACAGTTTTAAAAAAATTTATTTTCTATTTGATCATGCTGACAGCACAGTATTTCAAGTATTTCCACATCTTTGAAATCTTTGCCCCGTATTTCTTATTATCCACTCAGAACAAAAATGTATAAATGGTTAGATGAAAGGAAAACAATGCAAACAATAGATTCTTATCATCAATCACAAATTATTCTCAGCATTATAAAGGGAATAATAATGAGAAAATGGTAAAATAACAAGGAACAGACTTAAGAAATGGCACTCAATTTCTGAATCCTTTGTGTATAGTAAAAAAAGAAGTAAAATAGGCATCATATATTGCATATTAGTTTATTTGGTAAAGATAAAATAAGATTACTATTTTTGAAAGTTTTTTAACTTGCAGAGACTAAAACTTTATTCAAACACTTCCATAGCTTTTTCAACATGAAGGTTAAGAGTACTCACACCTCCAATTTGAAAATAAAGGAAGGCAGGAAAAGGCACTTGATCTGGAAAATTATTGAAACATAGTTAGATCACAAAGTAAGGAAACAGTCATGCTCTTTTGCTTCATTATTCCATCAGCAACAGACAGTAGCAATGGGCTATATAAACAGATGGTTTAGTCTTCCTGTACTTGTGTTCAGACTTGCTTTTTCCATTTGGCCATCTCATTTTTTGTTTGTTTGTTTTCACTGTACTATTCCATCTTTCAATTTAATTTCTAGTCTATTGTAGAAATGTTAATTATTGTCCTCTCATGAGCTCTGAATAACATTGACTTTGGATATATAAGCATCTGCATTATCATATTTGGATTTCCTTTAATTTTTGTTTGGTAGTTTTCTTTCTTTATAGAGTGAAGAATTAATGCCAAGGATGAAGCATTCAGAGCCAATTTCTCTCAACTACTTCTCTAGAAGTTATCTACTTTGTTCTGAAAAAATTGTCATGGTGCATTTTATGAAAGGAGGTTTCAGAGCTGTAAGTTGGGTGGTGATCAAACCTCAAAATCTTACTTTGTTTCTTTGAGCCTTCATTCTTTCAATAGAAAATTTCTTCATTAGATATATACATATAATTGCTAAAAATGATAGCAAATTATCTGTATTGGGTCTAAGATGGAGTTAATATTCACCATAGCAGCCCTCATAGTTCTGTGCTTTTTATTGATAGCTAGAAATGTGTTGATAACACAGTAGCATTTTGGCTACTGTTGAGCAGGGCTTGCACAGCATGAAGGCTGCCTCTCCAAAATTCTACTCCCCCTCACTGGTAGGCTGGAGGTGGGCTAGTGTGTAGGAAGGGAGACAGCCAGGACAGCTGACTCAAACTGATCAAAGGGATATTACATAACATCTGATGTCTGCTCACTAATAAAAGGTAAGAGAAAAGAAGAGAAGCAGGGGGACATTTGTTAGTATGATGTTTGTCTTTTGGAGCTACTGCTATGCATAGTGAAGCTCTAGTCTCTGGCGAGTGGCAGGACATTGCTTTGTGATGGGAAGTAGAGACTAAATGTTTTGGGTTTTTTTACTTACATGCACAGCCTTGGGTTTTGCTTTATTAAACTGCCTTTATCTTGACCTACAAGCTTTTTTCTATCATATTTTCTCACATCCATCCTGCTGATAAGGGGAGGGATAGGGTGGCTTGGTGGGCACCTGTTGTCAAGTAAAATCAACCCACCACCTTATCAAACTATTTTTTTTCTCTTTAATATTTTCTCATCTCCCCTGTTTATAAAATGCAGCACGCAGTTCCAAAAGATGCTTCTTATCACGAGATTATTTTATGAAGATATATTATTGAATTTTACATAATCATGGTTCTATTCTAGATAACTTCCTATTAATCTAAATAGCCTGTGTGATATCTAATTTATGTTCTAGTTTGGGCATCTATCTTATTTTAGAAAAATGTCTTAAGTCTGGGTATTTGTATTGCTAGTGATTTTATGTAAGCTGTCCCAGACCAACCATTAACATTTTTATTTGATATTAAAAATGGATTAATTTATTTTTTTTATTAGCACATAATTAAAAAAAAAATTACTTTAACAAAGATTTACATAAGTCCATCATTACTGCATTGGGTTTATATAGCAGGGTTTTGGTAGCTAGTGGAGCTACAGGGGTGGGTTCTGTGACAAGATGCTAGAAATGTTCCCTATGTCTGATAGAGCCAATGCCACCCAGCTCCAAGATGACCTGCCACCAGTCAAGACCAAGCCCATCAATGACAGTCACTGGGCCTCTGTCACAACATATTTAATATGGACAAAAAGTTGTGTTGTAACTGAGCAACTGTGGGCAAATTGCAACAACAATTGCAGCCAGGAGAAAGGAATAAGAATACATGAGAGAAACAACACTGCGGACACCAAAGTCAGTGAATGAGGGTGAGGAGGCAGTCCAGGGACCAGAGCAGAGATTCCTCTGCAGTTCATGGTGAAGACCATGGTGACATAGGCTGTCCCCCTGCAGCCCATGGAGATTAACAGTGTAACAGGTGTTCATCTGCAGAACTTGGAGGTCTCCAGGCCAGAGTAGATGGAAGTCTGAAGAAGGCTGTAGGAAGCCTGGACTGGAGCACATTTGATGGCAGGACTTGTAACCCCATGGGGGACCAAGGCTGAAGCAGTCTATTCCCAAAGGACTTGTGATCCCATGGAAGACTGGACCTACACCGGCGCAGTTCATGAAGAACTGCAGTCCATGGGAGAGATTCCATGCTGAATCAGGGGAATGATGTGAGGAGTCCTCCTATTGAAGAGGAAAGAGCAGCAGAGACAATATGTGATGAACTGACCACAGCCACGATTCTCCCTGTGCCACTGGTAGGGAGGAGGTAGAGAAATTGGGAGTAAAATTAAGCCCAGGAACAAGGGAGGGGTGGGGGAAGGTGTTTTAATACTTAAGTTTTAAGAAGGACATGGCTTTGATGGATGGACCACTCAGTAGATAAGGAATTGGCTAGATAGATGCTCTCAAAGAGTTGCAATCAATGTCCAAATGGAGACCTGTGACAAGAGGAGTGCCTCAGGCATCAGTATGGGAACTGGAGCTGATTTTGTCAGTGGCATGGACAGTGGGATCAAGTGCACCCTCAGCAAGTTTGCCAATGACACCAAGCTGTGTGGTACAGTAGACATGCTGGAGGGAAGGAATGCCATCCAGAAGGCATCCAGAAGGACCTTGATAGGCTGGAGAGATGGGCCTATGACAACCTCACGAAGTTCAACAAGGCCAAGTGCAAGGTCCTGCACCTTCAGTGGGGCAATCCCAAGCACATATACAGGCTGGGTGATCAGTGGCTTGAGAGCAGGGAAGGTTGGAATTAGATGATCTTTAAGGTCTCTTCTAACTCAAGCCATTCTATTATTCTATGAAGTGTTATTTCTCATTATACTACTCTAATTTGACTTGTAATAAATTAACCTAATTTTCCTAAGTTGAGTCTGTTTTACCTGTGATCTATCATGGGCTTCATCTCAACCCACAAGCTTTTCATTGATGGGCATCTGGCATCCATCCAGGGTCAACTCTTCACTATTACCAGCATGCTCTTAGTCAGATCTCAGAAGTTGTTAAGATGTTAGAAGTCATCTCATTGACTAAGGATTAAAAAATTTCAATCTTCAGAAAGCCAGTGGAGAGCTCAAGTCAAGGGGTGATAACACTGAGAATGTATTTTTCCTAAACCCGAACTCTGTGACATCTTGGAAATAATGTACACTTGGTCTTGGTTTACAATTATAAAAAACAACTCTGTTTTTTGATAGATTACTTAAATAATTCCTTAGAATACTTGGTCATTACATAAACAGAGATAATTCCCTCTAATATTGACTCCTTACTTCATATTAATGTGAGTCAATATTAGGCTTGATGATTTATCAGATGTTGATAATTTATCAACAGTCTTCAAGTGCTTCCAATATTTTTGTTGCAAAAATATCTAAAAGCAAACTGAAAAGTCTGTGTTCCCTATAGCATTTTCTTAACAGCCCTGTTTGTTAGATACCTAGTAATCACTTGCAGTGAGAAACTAGCCAATGCAAACTCCATGCAGAGACTATGGATACTGCAAGGAGGTCTACAAAGCAGTTCAACACAATAATTAATTTGACCACTGAAATTATCAGGTATGGAAGAATGAAGATGCCCTGAACATAACCATAATTAGCCCTATAGATAAAGCTATATGGAAAAGAATAACAGGACTACCAGGAAATTCTTCAGCACTGAAAGAATCACCAAGTGACTAATTACACCTAAAGTGCAATGGCTTAAAGAATATGAGAGAGCCTCAATAACACTCTGTACAATTTCTCAATAAATGGCTAGTTTAATAATATGGAGGATAGTATGAACAAACACACTTTTCTCATACTTAGCAATGAAAATTCAGCATTTAAATGTTAATTGGATCTAACACTGCATTTAGATTGTCCTTTAAAGTCCATTTTCTACAGTATTGATTTTACAACTAATTATTAACTTTTCTCTGTTACCAGTTAGCCATAATTAGAGGCAACAGAAATAAAATAAAAGTAAAAACATAAAGGGTGCAGTGGTGCTTTGCTGCCAATATCCATACTAAGAAGGCCAATTTGATAGTTGTTACCTTGCAAAATAATTATTTTTGCCTAATCAATCTCAGATTGATAACATTCTCAAATAGTTTCTTGAGCATTTCACTTCAGTGTTTGAAACATACCTTACAAGGTGGGAAAATAAACAGCCTAACAGAAGATTTTCCTATCTCAATAAAACCTTAGATTATGCAGAATAACATCATGCATGTCTACTGTCCTCTTATCATTAAGGTGTCCCATAATCCATTGCCCTATAAAGGTACTTCAAAGACTTTTTTCTACAGTACTTTTCTGCAGTAACTCCCCATGGTCTTAATCACAGAAAAGAAACATTGCTGATCAGTCAGTAAAATTTAACTAAATAAATACAGAGGCACATTTTTAGTATAATATTTAAGTTCTTATTTAGAAAAATGTCATCAAACAGAAATATAAAACATTACTTCATTTGAAATTTATTGGTTTTACATTGTTCTTTCAAAATACACACCGATCTCTTGCAGCATTTATGTTGGAATATATACACAAGCTAGAATGATAACATTAACATCATGTGTTAAACTCTTATCACTTGGATCATTATTACATATGCTCTGGATGTTTGAAATGTTTGAGCATGAAAGCAAGAAGTAAAGAACAAAGCATATTTTTGGTATGTACAGGGCTAACAACATGCTGCAAAGTGTTTTAACAGTTTTAAGGATGTGAAGTGCTACATGCCAGTTTTAAAGATCCTTTAGAAACTGTTCTCTGATAGAAACTGAGTGTGTTTACCTGTTTTGTGCTAAAAGTGTTGACCTAGTGAAATGCATTTTTATTACTTTTCTTTCTGTTGGATGAGTTTGTACTATGCCTGCAGAATCAGTAGACAAGTTCCCCATTGAATTTATTTTACGATTACTAGTGGAGCAAACAGAAGTCTTTTTTTTCCTGTTCTTCCTAGCAGAAAATTAAACAATGTCACAATTTGGAATGGGTATGAACTGACATTTTCCCAGTGGCTTTTACCAGAATGTAGCTATTTAGGCAATAAAAATTGCTAACATTTTTCATAAAATACATTGAAGTATAGATACACTCAAAGCTTGGAACTGGATTCTACATATCTACAAATTCACATCTAGTGAGGAAAATATTAATGCAAAAATAGGTTTATTTTTTCTACCTATAACCCCATTCAATGAAAACACTAATGACAGAAAACATGATTATATTTAACCTACATGTAATTGTGAAGTATTTCTTTAAATAAGCAGATAAAATTGTCCATGACACAGATGTTTTAGAGAAAGAAATGAGAGTTAAGGTTTACATAAACATCATTCTGATCTTACAGCAGTTATTGCTGAAAGGGCTGATTAGTCAAAAAATAAGCTAATGCAGAAAATAGTCTAACACAGAAAACCCTAAGAGTTACGGAGAACATTGTTTGGTTGTTGGATTTTTTTTTAAGAATCTCACACTTTCTACTGTCTAACATGACATTATTTTCAAAGTCCCTTTTTATCCAGAAAAAAATAATTATTAGGAGATTCTTAAGAAATGTCATTGTTCTCCAAAAATTTAAGAAATAAGTGTTTTGAAATTAATATTATGAAGCATTCTGAAGTTGTACATGGTATTTTGGCAAAGATTCAGAAAAGTAGTTAGGTGGGTAGTTCAGGGAGACTCAGATTTGTTTAAAAATGAGCATATGATTTGTACCTTGTACATGCAGATGTCATTATAGTGTAGCTATACAATTACAGTTCTTTTCAAGTATTCCAGTATTTTAAAGTGTTTTACCATGTTATACAAAATAATGGTCTATGTAAAAGAGAATTTAATGTATATGAAGTTTAATTATGCACTGTAACTTTTATTGCAAAATGGATTTCACAATGAATGACTTTGCTCCAAATCGTTATAATACAAGGCTTGTTTTTTCCAGATAGAAATCAGAAAAAATAGTGTCTACTTATTGATGGATACCACTTCAGACACTTGTACTTTCTCTCTCATTGAGGTCTTCTTAATGGACTTGTGGCTGTTAGTATGAAAGCACCACTACAAGTTTCCGTCCACCACTTTGTAGTTCTGACCTATAATGAACAATTGGATGTACCTGGAGGGTAACATTTTAATCAGAGTTGAACATGCCAGGCAAAGAATCAGACAAAAAAAAAAAAAAAAAAAAAAAAAAGACACAAGGTAAATCTGATGAACATTCAGATGTACAAATGTGACTGCAAGAGAACAAGAGGAGTTGTGTGTAATGAAAACAAACCTGATTTGTTGAGGAAAGTAGGAAGTTTGAATGAAGGAACTCCAAAAGGGAAACCATCCTGTAAGATGGCAAAAAAACCCCAAAAAACAAAAAACAAAACCCAACCAACAAATAATAATTAAAAAAAATTACAAAAGGATTCCAAACAAATCATGTCAGGAGATTCATAAAGTTAAGGTTTAATTAGTCTTTAATTAACCCTGACACAAGAGGAAGAGACACTACAACACGCATTCTGACAACCTTACAGTTATCATGCTAATTTTATACCCATTAAACACATTTCACTGTTTGATGTTTTGTTCTGTATTGTAACTTCCTAGCATAATGTTTATCATACAATTTTTAACTTTTAGTTTAGCTTATGCATATTAAAGTACAAGTTCTTACTGAAGCAGCTGTCATTGTAACATCCTGAAGCATTTCTACTGTTTCTTCTTATTTGTGGAACACTTTTGGGTTCCCAAACATTCAAATTCATGAGCAGACTTGTTACACACAAGACTTGTTACCTTTATACCAGCCAGTTCCTTTAAGTTCCTTAGCCACTGATCTCCATCCATTGCTTCTTGAATTTTGTTTCTTCACAAGAATTAGAAACTTTTTTCCTGTCTCTCCTGAGTAGATGGTCTATAAAGAGGAAGGCATGTCAAGATGTTCTGTGTTTTCCTTCTGGCACCTAGATTTGTCCTATTTTGTATGGAGAGCTGCTTATATTTACATTTTTGTGTTTGTTCAGATGAAATTGGGGGACAGTAGTATACATGTAGAATCTAGGACTAAAAGAATGGTTATGTAGAAGTTGCTGACATTGTCTTATTTCTTTTTTGGAGAAAACATCTGACTTAATTGAATATTTATCTTTTAATAAGTTTTCTACCCAACTTACACAGAAGAAAGATCTATTTTACATTTGGTGTGCAAACTGGGACAGCATATTGGAAAAAAAAAAAATCTGTCAAATAATTTTACCACTTTCAACCCTATGAAGAGATTTAGAGACTAGGAAATCCCCACAGAGGAAGACAAAAAGGTTTAATATTAACAGGAGAATTTCAATAAAACAGAGAGAGTATTCAGAGGGACCCACATTAATCATAAGTTTGGGCAGATGAAAACAAAAGGAAGACATAGAAAGTGAGGGAGGAAAAGAGGGAGAGAGAAGGGGGAGAGAGAAGTGACTATGCCTGAAAACTGCAGTTTATTTCATTCAATAAAGGCAAAAGTGCACCAGGGTCATTATGTAGTGTCCAAATGGAGTCACATAGTGAGTGCCTAGCAGAGGGAGCTTTATCACGTGTGACATTTTTTGCCTGTAATTAAACCTGCAGGATTAGGTACTAAAAGTCTTTTTTTGAAAAAGTGCTGTGTTTGTGTGTGCACATTCATTAGGGTGCCCTTGAAGTCAGTCAGCTGTGCAAAGCTTTTCAAGATCCATCCAGGTGTGAATGCCAAAATGGCAAATTTTGATTCCAGATTATAATGTAGATTCTCATATGGAACTATACTTATCCCAGTTTGGACCATTACATATTATAACATAGGGATTTTTTGCTGTCAAATTTTGTTACAGAAAGAGAAAAAGTAAACTGAGATGAGTGAGAAAAATTGTTACTGATAGAGAATATGAAACATACACTTTATTATGATTAAGAAGTGTTAACTTTTTTTTTTTTTAAAGGAAATCTTCCTCTTTCTGGGAACAAGATTGTTTTTAATTATTTGGACTAATGAAATATTTTTGCTTATGCACAGAAAAATGTGGAAATCAGTGTTGCTCTTCAGATATTAAGGCCACATGCCAAACGCCTGTCTAGTGGAGTGGGTGATAAATTGATCTGAAAAACCAAAACCTCAACCTTTTTTCTAGCCTATAGTTTCCTTGCTGTACTGTTATTAAACAAGTATCTCAGTGTGAGTGAAGGAAGATATTAAAGAAGATGATATACACAGAAATGTATTTAAATAAATAAATTTAATAATTTAGAGATGGGAAAAAAATAATGTTCTATGTAAATATATATTTTAATGAGAAATATACAAATGAAAAAATATTGTGTAAACCTTGAAGAATAAATCATTAATTAAAGGCAAATAAATGGGGTTTTTTTATCATGTAACTTAACTTGGAATAATGATTTTGTGTTACTTGTTCTGAAATAAAATTTCTTTATGTGAAGTCTTAATATGCTGGAAAGATGTGATTTCATGCAAGTGACTCACAGGACTTCCTTTGAAATAGATGAAAATATAAAAACAAATTGAGTTGCATAATACCATCAAGGGAGACCTTTCTTTTCTTTAGAGAATATTTTATTTAAGGTGAATAGTAGAATATAAGCAACTTAGTTTCTTGATAGGACTATATCAAGATTATCTTTTTCTTAGGACAACCACCACCCCTCTTCTTCACCTGGGAAAGGATTATGGAGTGAGCTGCTGTGTTCACTGTCTAGAGTCACCTTTTCTATTGAAGTATTTCTGAAGTATTTCTGCCTGTTACTACTGCTCAGCCACTTCCCTCACCCTGCTCTCTAGATCTTTCAACAGTAGTCACATCTGAAAAAGTAACCTTCTTTTATAGAGATATTTTTTATTTCTTCTTTTTAGTCTTTGTACATGGCAAATTTAAAAACACAACGACCCATTAAAAATCACAATTAAGCAGCTTAAGGCAATATTTCAGCTTAAAGCTTTTTTTATGACCTACTGCTCTAAAAAGTTGAAGAGTAAGCATGAAAAGAGACTGAAGGTTAAAGAATGACAATGCTTAATATTCTGCTATAAAAAACACTTCAATTCTTGAGATGGCATTCACCTATGGAGTGGAGGCCAATATGAGGACCTCTGTACCTGTTCAGCCCTGTGGTGAGATTATGCAAAACAAATGAAGGCATCATTTAGAAAAACTTGTGGTGGGACAAAGAAAGGAACATGGGATGTGGGACTGCACAGGATCCATCAATGTAGTACTGTTACTGATTAAACTAATAAATAATGAGCTTGAAAAGTTTTGAACAGCTGTTGGTGTCAGAGATCAGATCAAACTTTGACAGGAAGGAGTGAAGGTAACAGAGTTTAAAGTGGTGTGGAACAGACCAGAGCCCCAAAGGACTACACCCCAAATGTTCTTGATCTGCAGTTTGGTTTGCTCTGTTTTGTTTTCATTTTGGTTACCAGCTTGTCCATAAATTAGACTTGATTTCAAAAACATGTTAATTATTCATAGATGATTGCTGAATACTTTGGATAAATACATTTGAGATAATGCTGTTTTTCGTAGTTTACTACCTTGAATGTCACATCTGTTGTTTGTGCTGTGGTTTTGGCCACAAAAAAAATAATTAATCACAAGTTCGAGAGTATATTTATAGGATGTGAAAACAAACCTCTGACCTCACATCATTTATTGGGGAACAAATCTGTTAAATACAATGGAGTAATTTGCCAAATGTCATCAATGTAAATAATATGACAGAGTACTGAGCTGTGATGGAAGTAGGTATCCTAAAGATAAAATGCCATTCTGAACAATGTCTCTGTTCTTCTTTAGATCACTTCATAATTTTTCTCCTCTTTTATTATGCACTTTTCTACAGATCACTTTTATAAAAAGTAGCACCTAAATGTCTCTGCTAGCTGTTAAGTACCTTTCTAATATACTAGTAATGTGTTGCAATTTCTGCTCTGGAATTGTTATGGAAAACAAGGTGTAAGATTGGTGGAGAGAAAAGTAGTCATTAGGTGTAAACATTTTCTCTGAGAAAACACTCCAATCTTTCATATGTCTAGCTGAAGTCCTAATGATCCCTGTCTAATCTGTATTTCTCTGTAGGACAGCAAGAGGAAAGTATTGGGACGTCATGCCGTGGAACTTGTGATTCTAATTATAGACAGTTTAGGATGAATTTAAAAAAAAACAAGGAAGAAAAAAAAAACAACCAAAAAACACACACACAAACACACACACACAAAAAACCCCCCCAGAAAATGGAGACACCAAAAGTTAGAAGTTATTCAGGCTTCTTTATTTTAAATAGGTTTCTTAAAATATGTCATTCTGTTAACAATTGCTGTAATTTTAAAGGCCTAAAATACTTATTCTGTGACCCAGAATTTTAAATAGCTGTCAGGTCATTTATTGATTAAGGCGAAAACAAAACTACAATTAATATTTGTTGGTGCTTACTGGATGTGCTTCATATGAATATAAAAAGACTGCCACAGCTGCTTTTGTACTTCAAGGTTCAGATCACATGTAATTTCAATTCACTAGCCTATGGCATATCACAAGGCATACGTTTTCTCATTCTTAGTTTGAAAAATATATAATTTTTTTCATAATACAAGAAAAAAACTAGTATTTCATGTGTTTGTATTTGCATATACAAACCTTTCTTGTGACCTGCAATCTCTTTCACTAATATATTCAACAATTTGCTATTATTAAATAATTTGCTATTATTTTCCAGAATAATTCTACAGGGACTTTGATTGTATGTTTTAATTTTAAATAGTTTACTGTTGTAGCCTATTTGATGAATGATGAAATGATGCATAAAATTATTTTGTACTGTTTTAACTTTATTTATACAATGTAGTAATTTTCAGAATCAGGTTTCTAGTAGCAATACATCTGTGAATTCAGTTTTTCTTTCCATGACAATGTAGTTAAATCTCACAGTCTTTTTTTCTGAACATTTCTGTCATAGAATAAATTCTAGATTGTTCTCTGAACATAACCTCTCTGCCAACATACAAGTGAAAAATGTTTTCTTCTTTATTCAAGTACTTGTAAACCTTGCTATAAAAGAGACCTTTTGCCACACTAGGGTAGTAGTGTTCTGATGTGCATGTTGAGGAAAGAAATCAACATGATATAGCTATGTTAACTATTTTAAGCAACAGACACTAAGGTCTAACAAAGGCATTCTTTTGCTGGTTTAACTGAATTACACAGACTTTTGCTGTAAAACAGTATGAAGGAGTAATCATGGTTGGTTGGTTACTTCTTTTTTCCCATGATCTGTTTTTCATCAGAATTACTAGGTTTAAACTGAAGCAGCCTTCTGGAATATCAAAGATGGTTTTAGTTTCTACGACTACTGTGCTTCCACAGCAAGGATGGAACTGAAAATTAATCAGTGAAGTTAACATTGACGAATAGGTAGCCACCAGAAAACAATATTGATCCAGGTCAGAATTGAACAGCAAAATAGTTAAAGAGCCCTTACCAGCAATGTAGTATTTTCACCATTCACAGTCTTAAAATAACTAGAAACTAATCAAATCGAATATAATCAAATCTCATGGTGTCTTAAAAGAGGGCCCACAAGTAAATTGCTGAGGTTACTAAGATAATTACTGAGTGATGTT
Source organism: Megaceryle maxima (assembly GCA_024605025.1). NCBI lineage: Eukaryota > Metazoa > Chordata > Aves > Coraciiformes > Cerylidae > Megaceryle > Megaceryle maxima. The sequence continues at coordinate 16,269 of JANHGN010009136.1, forward strand.
TTTGTAGTGTTCAGAAGATCTTTTTTTCAAGTGTGACCTTTTTTATCTCAAAGAGCATGGATTTTCACAGCTATAAATCTATATATATCTACTGCCCTTGTAAGACCTAACTTGATTTATATTGAACAAAAAACCTAAAAGGTTTCTATGACATTTCAAATCTCTGAAACTATTTACTGATTGGTGATAGCATTTTGTTCCTACCTTGTACCTGTTTCAGAAGTGCCTACACTAAATAATTATTTTTAATACCAAGAACCCATTTAAGGATTAATTAAACTTAATCATAAAGCTCTCTTAATTCAAATTTGAAATGAAATAAAATATTTTCTTTTCCTCAAAACATAATGTATATCCAAGAATATACATGTTCTAATGAAAATCATCAAAATCATCAATTTTTCAGTCTAGTGATTGGTCAGATTTTGAATAACTCTCTGGAAAGAATCAGTTGAGATAATTTCTCTGAATGTTGCCTTCTGAAGGGCTTCAGAAACTATTTTTCTATAAAATATTACTCAGTGAAAATCTGAAGAGATTCAATCATAGAATCATAATTCATTCAATCTGTTTGTAATCCCTGAGAATTACACCTGTCTTCACAAAATGCTGACTTCTTCTAACATGATAGTACTATAGGTACTATATTGGAACTACAATTATTCATATTTTGATCTGGCAGAAATAAAATAAAGGTAATGTTATGTTATTTGTTTTTATTCTAATATATATATGTGTGTTTGGAAAACAGAGTCAAATAGAGTTATATGCATATTTTCTTGTCATGCATGAAACTACACGCTCTAAAATTAAATAACGAGACTGCCAAGAAGAAACATATGGCAGACATAAATTATATAAGTAAAATGATATTTATACAGAAATGTAGGGTAAAAATGGCTTATAGTTTTTAGCATGCTAGATATAGAACTGCATGCATGGTCAGACTATGTATTCACTACACATGTATGAAACTTCATGGGGAAAAAGGGGCTGCAAGCTAGTCTTGTAGCAACAATCAGAACTGAACCAATGGACCAATGGTTTGTAGACTTTTTTTTTTTTTTTAATGTATTCACTAGAATTACAAAGTGCAGTACAAAATTTGAAGGCTCCCCTCTCATTTTCATCAAAATTTCTTCCAAGGGAAACAAAAGATAATTCCAGCAAGCTGTTATCACAGCTTCATACTCTGGTTTAAAAGGCCATATTCAAATCCATAGTTTAAGGCACTAACTTGACTCATCTTCATTGACTTTGCTTTTTTAAGAAAGGTAATATCTGGTGCTGCTCTAATACCTAGTATGGCTTTGCTTTGTTTGCTGAAGCTCAGACTGGAGGCACATGAGGAATCCGGACACAATGAGAAGGACAGGAATACTTTGGGGTGTGCAGCCAACTCAAATGCATAAAGGTCATGCTCATGTATTATTTACCTTATCACTGTGAAATTCCTATGAGAAAAGGTTCTTAGCATTTGTAAACACTACACTACCTTTATTAGACTGATCCCCAGGAGCAATGCAGTGAAATGGACAGGGAGAAGTATGTATAAAACTAGAAATGCAGGTGTTAATAATATTATGCACTTGATATGGGGGTGGATGGAGCCATTAAAAAGACATTACTGATTTCACTGGCCATGAATGAATGTCTAACAGATTATTTCACGGAAACACTAAAATAAATCATTAGGGCATAAAAGCAGGAATTGTTACCTGCGGTAGAAGCAGTTAAGTCTGCAGAAAGCTTGTTGAGAATGTGGATACTTCAATAAGGGAGAGTGAGAGAGGGAGAAATAGGGAGAAAATACTGCCATAGCTTTAAAGACTAGAAATACCACAAAGGATTTTGTGAAAAGAAGTTTATGTCTTGAACAAATTGCTACTGTTTACATTAGTGTAAACATGGAATCATCATGATGAAATATATATTAGGATAGACAAGTATTGCATTATAAGAGACACAGATTATGTTTTTTAGTCTCCTATCCCATAGAAACGAAAATAAATCTCAAGAAGAAAAGTACAGCAGGTGACTGGATTCCATATATTTGACTTGGGATACACAAAAATGAAAGAAAAATAAGAAAAGTCAAAGAGCAATGATGGGACACAAGCTATGAGTACAGATTTACATATGGATTCCCTGAAGTTATGAAACAGTCACAAACTCTGTGCTGCTGTTAAGCAGATGCCCAAGATCTGTTCTCAAGTACACCTGCATTTCTAAAATAATTCAGAGAGTCTTCTAGACTGTGGAGTTTGCATGCTGGGATGGTGAAAATCCATTTTGATGGAAGCAGTCCAAGATTCAGTGCACAGAAGTAGTAATTTAGTGTAAGTCACAAAGAGTTAGGTCTCCTTGTCTTATCATAGTGATTTGTTGTGACAGCCCTCCACAGAGTTACGTTTAGACTAAGTCTACACTACCCAAAGGCATTTTGTATACTTGATACTATGAAGTTAATAGCCTGAGGTAAGTAAATCTTGTGTGATATGGTCCAGCCTTCCATATGAACTGCAATAAAATCACCAGGTATCGCCAATGTCCTTTCCTTTTGTACATATTAAAGAACTAATTTGCAATGTGTATTTGCATTGTTCTAATAGAAATCTACCAGTGTTGCTAAAGCAAGAAGCTTGTACTGGGAGATGTCTCCAAGCAGGACCTTTCCAAATGAAGTTTACTGGATTATAACAAATCAGAAAAATGAGCCACAGGAAAATCTCACTGGAGCTGTTCTAGTGTTTGAAAACTGATTTATAGACAAATAAATTTCTTCACACACCAAGGGAAGAAAACTGCATAAGATTTACTAAAAATGAAATAACTATTCTGGTGTCTTGTTGTTTTGGGTTGTTTTTTTGGGGGGGGTGGGGTGGCATGAGAGGGCTTTTAGGTTTTGTGGTTTTTATTAATTTGTGTATTTCTTATTTAAGCTTTCTATAATGGCCTTACTTGTCCAAAAAAAGTCACTATAAAGGTTTGTAGCCCCTGAAGCCCTAATTCTGTGAAAGGCTGTCAGAAACTCAACAAATACTATTTTATCTTTTTTCACTCACTATTTAATAATTTATTAATTTCCTATTTACTAATGATTGCACATGTTTTCTATCCTCAGGAAACATAATTTCCAAGTTTAAAGATAACAGGACATGATGCCTTGAATATGGGAGATTTTTTTTTTTTTGCTTCTGGGAATATCTCCACTACCTTTTAGAACCATTTGTCTGAAATGCACCTAGGTCTGTAAACTATTTTCTCCTTTTTCTTTTTCTTTTCTTTCATTTTCTTTTCTTTTCTCTTTTATTTTATTTTTTCATTTTCCTTTATTTTCTTTTTCCTTTCCTTTCCTTTCCTTTCCTTTCCTTTCCTTTCCTTTCCTTTCCTTTCCTTTCCTTTCCTTTCC
>JANHGN010009137.1:7815-18327 GCA_024605025.1 Megaceryle maxima
TACCTAATGAAGGAGAGAATCTGTAGAAGGAAATTGCAGGAGATATTCCGACTATGAAAGCTATGTGTGCTGCTGGCTGATCGTACCCAGTTGTTTCCTTTGACTCTAGCGCAGGAAGTATTTCACCTGAATACCACTGGTATGAATAGTTGTGGCAGAATTAATTTGCGTACAGAGTATATTAAAGAGTACTTTTGGGGGGGGTTTAATGTGATATAACACTTCCTGCCTCCCAATTATTTTTCTTTCTTTTTCTAAGATACAGAACAACTTACAAAAAATACTTGAAGATAGTGAATGAAACATTGATGTTCTTGGACTGCTTCAGACCTCATTCTTCTCAATGACAAACAGTCCCAAAGGAGCTCTGCTGGCCAGAGTTCAAGCTTCTTTATTTTCAGTCCAAGCCAAGCTTAAACTACTGTAAAGACCATGTCATAATACAGGAAGTCAGTTTATTCTTGAACATATAGCTGTATGTTTTGAAAACATGTATGTTTTGATCTACATGTATCTATATGTTTCAAACATAAGGGGATTTTTCCTTCTCTGTTGTGTGTGAATTAATGGATTTTGTAGCTTTCTTGACTTGCTTACACCAGTGTAAAGCTGCTGCAGCTCCTTTTACCTCAGCATTTGCTTTCTGCCTATTATCATACAAGTATAAATGGGAGGATTTTCAGTCATGACTCATGTGCTGAAGTGTTGTCTGAATGAGCTGGTGTCTCTCTCAGCTATAGTTATGAATTGGTGCTGTGCTCTTCATTTCTACTTCTTTGTGCACTGTCATCCCAAAGATCAAACAACAGACACCTATGGATTTGGTTATGTGAAGTTCTGAATGTTCAATGTATGTTCAGTTCTCAGGTGCTGTAAATAGGCTTAATTCCACTTTCTGTGGCATTGCATCACCACTGAAGATGAGGTCTGCTACTAATGGGCATTTAATTTTCATAGATGGCAAGCCAGGGATATGTATGGACTTGCCAACTTACAATCGAGTTGCTTATGAATAGCTGTATGGGTGTGGCATATCTGCACAACTTAGAAGTGCTAGGATTTTTGTCCACTCCTACCTCTTCTATCTGTTAAGGTAATCAGTGTGAAACCCCTCAGTCAGCTTTCCTTGGAGTTGCATGGGGTTTCAGCTGGCTGAGCAAGTGCAATTTGTGCTCCAGTTGATGGAAAACCAGTCTTGGTCTGTGACTCCAGGGACCAGATATTTCCACATAATAGGAAGTGGCAAATTAATGATGCAGCACTACAATCAGTAGAGTGAATGGAAAAACGTAGACACCTGCTTTGCTATATTGATCTATTTTTTTTTCACAGTGCCTACAATAGGATAACTGGGGATTTTTAGCTTTCTGATTCAACAAGCAGGCTGGTTAGTTTTAAAAAAGCAGTATTTAGAATAATAGCAACTAGGATCTGTAAAGTAACAGTATTGTTTATAATATGCTATGCATTTTATAGCCATTTCTGTGAAATGTACCTACTTTGTTTAAATAAACATTTTTAAAACAAGTGACTCGGTACTGTGATTTGGATGAAGCCAGCTCCATTCATCAGTTTTAGTAAAGTGTGATACTCATGATCGTGAGTCTCATACCATGCGGTACAATGATTGTGCACAACCCAGTACCCAACACAAAGGGTTAGGACCTGCATCCTGCTCGTGCTTCCTCTTACTCAGCTGCATTCCAGGTCTTCCCAGACTGCTGTGACAGAGCAATAGGACCAAATTTGGCCTCCAGAGTTTTGAGGAAAAATTGTTTTCTCAGTGATTCCTCCTTGAAGGATATTGGATAAGTATTATAATGTTGAGGCAGTTTAGAGAACCCTTTGTGCTCTCTAATGTGCCTGCCTGGCTCAAGTTTCTATCTGAGCATGGAATCTGTCAGAAATCTGTGAGATTTGACTGTTTTCCGTATTTCAGTCGGTGCCTTTCCTTCCCCAGCTATCCTAAGATTATTGGAATACTTAGTTTGACAAGAACACTGCTGAAATCGGTTATATTTTCTTCTTTTTCCATCCTTTTCCCTACTTTCTTCTTCCATAGTTACACAGCTTATCCTTTCCCTCTGTACATACCTCCTTTTAATTCTGTATCAGTAACAAGTCTGTAGTTCTGCTTATGGTTTAAAAATCAATGCCACAATTCACCTTAATCAAAGGAACTTCAAGGAAAACTTGATTATACCCAGCAGCTGAACTGAGCTTCTTACTCCATTACATCAGCAAGGATGTGCTTTACTATAGGAAAAAAAGAGGAGAGAGATAATATTTATCATGTGTCTTATGTAAAGCAGACAGGGCAACTCCTTATTGTTAGCCACAAGTAAACAAAATAATTACTGGAGTGAATGAGTAATCAAAGATGGATGCATGCCCTTTAGCCCACTGTGGCAGCATGCCATGGGAGGCAAGTGGACAAAAGTGTAACCAGTCTTTCAAATGGAGGAGAACCAAATTGCACTCCAAAGGGTTGGTGCTTGTGCCTCATAGGCCACACCAGCTCACTGACACCATTCATTGTGGCCATCTCTTCTCTTTAGTTGATCTCCTCACTACTTTCCTAGAGGGAAGAGGAGGATGGCATGAGGATGTCATACTGTACAGCAATTGGGCGGTGTGTAGTATTGTGGTACTTCCAAACTGGGATATAGGGTGCACCCAAGACCCTGTGGGGGCAGAGTTTAGAAGTGCAAGTGAAGTAGTTTCAAACCTGTGATTCAGTCTTCATGACTGAAGAGGAGGGGCTTGCCCTTTTTCATTGGTGAGCAATGAAAAGCTGCTTCTGTTGAGAGTGGGAGCTAGGCAAAGAGTAAGGGTTCTTCTCCCAGCATCTACAGCAGGTACTGCAAACTAAGGCCATGAGGAAGAGTTTTGCTGTTTGTCAAAGGTGAAGTACTAGTTTGCATAAATAGGTGGTAAAGATGTGTGACTTCAGGGAAGCCAGAAATCTACACCAGATGTTCAGCACATGGTGTTAATGACTGCTTATAATTTCCTGCATAGATTGCCTGAATATCTGATTTTAAATACCAGTCTTCTTATTCTTTTGGGGTTTTTTTTCCAGTTTTGTCTGTCATCTCTCACAGCATAGAGTTTAGAAAAACTACTGGGCTCCACCAGCCAGGAAGGATCTAGTAATAGTACCAGGTTCTGGCAAGACACTTTAAAACTGCAAGATGTATGGAAGGCAACAGGGGCACATCAGTAGTTTTCTCTAGTAGTTGGTGACCCAATTATTTTTTCTTAGCAGTCTTATCCCAACCTTCTTCAGTTCATGTGAGTGTTTATTCTAAGGAAGAAAAACAAACAAATGAAACCAAACAAACCTTTTTCATAGGAAAATTAGTTCCATGGAAAGTCCCAAGACACTTAGGTGCATGGCAAAAGCCATGGACAAGACCTGATTTTCTGTGTACATTCTGCCAATGTCCAGCAAGTGGACTCCTTAAATCCTGGCCTGTGGAGACTAATTTAAAGTGGATTTCCTCCACCTCAGAACATGTACCAAATAGCTAACAGGGGCAGGAGGGAAACATGGAAGTTTATTACAGTCATGATTTCCTGATGGTTTAAGATTCAACTGTCTTCAGGCTGCTGTCAAGAGGAAGAGTCCTCCTTTTCATTTCTACTCTTTTCCGTATTCCCAGTTACTTTCTTGTACATATTCACGGAGAGCAGAAAGGAGGGGAAAAAAATAACATGGGTTTGGAGATGCTGATTAAATTGAGGGGTTGTTGAATTAGTTTTCTGCCAAGTTAGTATCAAGTTTGTGATACTGTTAGTGCAAAGGATGCAGCTAGCACTCTAAGAAGTACTATAAAGCTGAATTTGAAAGGTAGTAACTCCCATTAACAGTTCCAGAAAACATGGGCATCTTTATCTCTCTGTGTGTTTGAATTTAATACTCTCACCGCTTTCACCTGAACCTTCATGCAGCTGTGTTACGTAATGCTCTCTGCTTCCTGCTGTGCCTGCACTTTCACTTCCAAGTTTCCACCCCATAGTCAGCTGACATGCTAAATAAACCTCCAGGTTGGTGTTATGCAGGCCTTTGTGGGCTATTGCTCAGCTGGTTCAAGAACATAGAAGATTTTGCATTTACAGAGTAGGTGTGATGAGCAATAAAGATGATTAAAAAGCTGATTATTTGGACAGAAAAACTGAGCAAACAGTTAAATTTATGAAACAGTTCCTTTCGTGCCCAGTGTTCATATGAATGCTTCTGTAAACAGCAGAGGAATAGTATCATTTGAAGGGAATTTGCCAGTACCTGCCGTCAGTTTGCTTGGTGAGACTGTCTGAGTCTGACATGCAAATTTGCCCAAGAAGAAGAATGAACTAATCTCATTTGGCTGTTATAGGTGTCTGGTCTGAACCCAGTAGACCTCTCTGCTAAACATGGGTGCTTGTAATGAGACTATACAAAAATGATAGCTTTTTTTTCTCTCTTGGGTTATAAAATCAATGTAATATAATTTTGTAATTGTAGAGCTTCATGATAACCTGTTGTTCAGCAGAGTCATGACAAAATCTATGCCAGTAAAAATGTAACTGTCTTAACTTACTCTGTGTTTATCAGTAGCCTTCTTGGATTTTAATAAAAAATCAGTAAAATGCATATAATAGAAAAATGTGCAAGATATGCACTAACTCAGCAGTTCTTTTGAGAGTTTATGGCCTGAGCTTCACACAATGTTATGATGCCTGTAACTATTCCTGTCCAAAATGTAGGCATTTCACCGATACATATATAGCTGATTTTCAGATCATCTGTTTTCCCTCCTGGTGGCTTCTACTGGCCTTCAAGTTTCCATCTAGTCAAACACAGTATCATGGTGATACTGTGATAGTGTGCCTACTCAGAGTAAATCTAAAATTATTTGGATGACTAGGTCTGCATCTTTATAGCACTGTGGTTAAAAGCCCTTTTCTACACCTGCTATTGGTAGGACCCTCAAAGGGTATGATTCGAAGGAGCAACTGATTAAAATAGTGCTCTGAGAGGATGCCAGCAGGATTAGTATAAGAATCAGAAGCTTTTGCCTTTCTTCTGTACCTGGTATCATCTCTGTTATCTCTGTCTGTAAATTACAGACAGGTGGTCAGGCTGCAGCATCTTAGCTAGCAGAATTTGAGCAGGCGTTCAAGGCAATTGTCTATTAGCAAAGCCTTGCCCAAGCTTGCTTCTAATACAAAAAAGTATGAGAGTATTCTAGCTATCCCCTACTGAAATTGCAAATGCTTTGCATGATTTAATTACTTTTTTCTCCACAATGAGCAGTGCCAAAAATATTCCCTCTCCTCGAAGGTCCAAACACCATTCCAAGAGTATAACTGTTGGCGGAAGGAGCAACTGCCCTGGGTTGGATGTCTGTTTACTAAGAACACACTTGAGCCAAAAAAATTGGAAAGTAGCTCCTTGAAGAGAGTGTCCTACAAATTATTGCCCTCTGTATACATTTTATATCAAGCAGGCTCACTAGCTGCCAGCCTCTGTGAATTCACTCTAGCTTGCTCCCTGCCCCGAGGTTTGTTTTTTTTTCATTTTGTCCATTGTGTGCAGAGTCTGTGCCAGGGTACTTTATTGTGTATGTGACCTTATTGACTTGACAATTTCTGTACTGAGTTCATTTGGATACCGCTTAAAGTTCATTATGTCCTTCAAGTTGAAAAGATATCTTTTCCCAGTCTTTACATAACAAGCAGCATGCTCATGTCATGATGCATGATGATATGTCCTATTCTGAAGGTGTAACTTTCTATAATAAGCTTGGTAACAAGGATTTATTAGTCTTCAGCAATGCAGGTAGTTTGACCTGTATGATAAAGCCTCTTCAATTGCTGGTCTCACTTAATGGTATTGATAAGGTAATTTTCCACTGAGTAGGCATTTCAAGCAGTGCTTAGCAGGAGATTAAAGGAAAATCATTCCAATGTGCTGTCAAGTAGAAAATTAAAAACCATCTCTTCACACTATCTACTGATAGATAGATAAGGGCTCCTTCCAAGAAGAAAAGGTAATGAGTAACTTAATTATAACCTTATATGCTGGACCTGGCACACAGGGCAAAATATAGCTCAGAGTCCTTCCTGCATTTATAACCTGCTATCATGTCAATATGTACACGTAACCGCATTCTGGTGCAGGGGCAAGGTTGGAAGAAAGTCAGCTTGTACTAACACCTGTTTCCATGACATATGTAATGAACCATGTACCTTCTATCACAAATTAATCGTGAAAAATAAATGCTTTATGACGCTACCTTATGATACTAGCGTGAAGAGATTGTCCTTCTGTTTTCCCCCAAACCAGCTCTAAGCACTACCAGTAACAGCACACATGGAAAAAAATAATCTACATTACCTGATTTGGAAATGGTCAACCTTCTAAAGATTGATCAATTATAATAACTCTAAGGAAGATGGATGTTGAGCTGAAAGACTTAAAATTCTTGCTTGTGGCAACACATCTTCCACACTTCTATTCCAAGACCCTTCATACATTTCTGTTTCTGAAATCACACTTTGGTCATTACAGTAACTGCTCCCATGTAAACAATTTGTGGTTTGGAGCTAATTAAAGTAATGAAAGCACAGGAGTTGGATTAGGGTTAGGACTAAAGAAACAAGGGTTCTCAGAGCTAGATATTGAGAGCTCCTGTATTTAATTACTGCCTCCTTCTGCTTTTTGCTCATCCTCTGCCTTCGTTTACCTTCTTCTGCTCCCAGATGTAACCCAGATCCAAAAGTTGATCTACTAAATTGTAACCCATCCAAAAACACTTAATTTTCCACCAGAGATATGAAGAACAATCTACAAGACAGACCAGTATCAGACAGGACTCTTGAGCAATGCCTGAAGTAGTATTGTAGGAGTTTTGCTGCCATTGCTACTTCTCTCGTCTACTGTTTTCTATAATTTTATTCCTTGCAAAGTGAAACAACATTGGAAACTGCTAGAATATTCTGAGGCAATTTTGCTGTACACCTGCCCTGTACCTCTGTGTTTCCCCAAGGAGCCATAGGCACAGACAAGTGAGATGGACCAAATGAAGCAATAACTTAGGCTTCCACACAACTCTGGTTGCACTTCCTCATCTGTAAACATCAGAGAAAACTTTTAATAAATGACAATGGAGGATTATCAAAGAATAATGTGTTTGTCTTGTGATTTTGATTGTGTTCCCTTAGGAAGCAGATAAAGTTTCCTAGTACAATCAGACCTGTATTACTATTTCCAACCTATGGAAATAGGTTCTGGATCTGTTGGAGAGGATCCAGGGGAGGGCCACAAAGGTGATCAGGGTGCTGGAGCAACTATTCTACGAGGACAGGCTGAGGGAGTTGGATCTGTTCAGCCTGGAGAAGAGAAGGCTCTGGGAATCCCTTACAGTGGCCTTCCAGTATCTGAAGTGGGCCAGCAGGAAAGCTAGAGAGGGACTTCTTATGAGGCCGTGTGGTGATAGACAAGGGGCAATGGTTTTAAATTAGAGCAGGGTAGATTTAGATTAGACATTAGGAAAAAGTTTTTTACTATGAGGGTGGTGAGACACTGGAATGGGTTGCCCAGGGAAGTTGTGGATGCCTCATCCCTGATGTGTACAAGGTGAGGTGGGATGAGGCTGAGCAACCTGGTCTAGTGGAAGGTGTGCCTTCCCATGTCAGGGGGGTTGGAACTAGATGATCCTTAAGTTCCCTTCCAATTCAAGCCATTCTATGATTCTATGAAATCAAATTATTTATTTTAGAGTTATGCAGCCTTAAGTTAGAATTGGAGTCACGTCTGTCATAGCAAGTATGCCTTGGGATAAGCGCTTAGTCTTTGTTTTGAACATTGAAATTAGTCTCCAGACACCAATACCAAACAGAAATCACGTCCCTCATCTCTTACTTTCTCAACTTGCCAGTTTTCTTTCCCTATTGACTTTTTTCATGAATCATCTCTGCTGTAAGAAGCAGAGCCATCAAATCCTCTGTCTGCTTTAATGTTTATAATAAGCTATTTAAGCTAATACTATAAATTTCATTTATGTTTCTGCATCTGGTGAAAAAATGTCGTTCTTTTTCTGTTGGAGATATGACAGTAACAACTGTACAATGTTCTGTACAGTGTTTTTTTCTGAAGATTTTTTTCTGTCGTTCTGAAGCTTCCTTTTTTTTTTTCAGCTCTCAGAATGAGAGATCTTTATGCTAGTTTGATTTCCAGAGTATGGGTATTTATACTGATCTGAATTGATCCCCATCCCCACCAGTATGCCTGTGGTGCAGTGCCATCAGTATCCTTAATTTGCTTCCAGGAAAATCAGCTGGGGTCATTCTGTGCAAAGTCCAGAGTGCAAAGGTATATTGAATTAGCTCTGCTGCATCAGTTCTGCTAAATAGATGAGAACTTCTGAGTGACCAGTTTGGTAGAGGAAGGAGGAGCTGGAAATTATAATTGTCCAAGGTAAAAACACGTTCACCTCCTGTAGGTAGATGTGGAAAATGGTGCTTTGGATGTGTAATTCCCTTTTGCCAGCAGCTAGTTCTGCTGATAGGAAACTGGGAGGACACAGGTTGAGGCCATGACTGTGAGCTCACCCCCCAGCTCTGCCTGCTGCCCTGCTGGGTGAGGGCAGCACAGGCTGCAAGAAAGGGCAGACAGCTTTTCTCATCTTTTGGACAAACGGAGCAGCAGAATAGCATATTGCAGGAAAATACAGCTTCTCACATCCTTTCTCCAATGCAAGATCTGTGGAGGAAACAAAAACTAAACAAAAGTACTTTACAAAAGAGATCAGGGAGAATTTGATTTGTGCTTTGGCTGTGTTCACTCTATTCAGCCTATCTTGGTGGATGAAAGTAAAAACTAATACCTTGAGTCTTAACTAAGTGGCCTGGTAGAGACACATACAGATCCAGATACTCCACTTCCAGCCAATATAATTCTGGAGTTATTACACAGCACTACACAGAGTATAAACAGAAACAGTGCTAAAACAGAATAATGAGAAAAAAAGAGCACAAATATTTCCTGCTGTGCTCTGTTGATTTACTGAACCATGACAAAGGTGGACTAATCTCACCTCTGAGCTGAGGAATGAGAAGCTACAGAATAATCAATTAGATGAATAATTAAAAAAAAAAAAATCAAAGTCATGGAAATGCTATAGAAAATACATGTTGGTCTATAGGTATTTAAGGGGAAAATGAATTTCATTGACTTGGGTCGTATCCACTGTAATTCTACGCCAGAACTCATTTTGATCTCTGGTAGAGAAATAATGAAAAACCATGATTTCTTGGTATTTAAACTCATATTGCAAAACAAGTTTCTTAGCAGCTTACATAAAAAATTCAGAATATGTTTGCTGATTAACTGAGGGCCCTTGTAAGCAAAAAAGAATAATTTATTCTTTTCAAACCCAGCAGACTCTGAAATACCAATGTCTTAAAACAGATTCAAAAAGGCCTCAAAAGAAACAAGCTAACACTTCTCACTTCTCACTTCCAGTAATTATGAAATTTCTGATTTGAAGAATTCGTAAAAGGAGTTGTGCAAAATGGGCCTTATATTTACTATTTCCTGTATGAACAAAATAACATGGGATACCACGGCGTAAGGGTTAGCCTTTCTCTGAACTTTCAGTATTTATTGTTCAGAAAGAAGGCAGTGAACATCCAGAAGAGTTCATTATATAATCACCATTCAAGCTAGAGTATTTACACAAATATTGGCTGACATATATCTAACAAATAGAGAGACTTGAAATGCATAGATTAATAATACATCAGAGCTGTTTAAAACAAACAATTCAAAAAACACAAACAAAACAAACGAGAAGAAAAAAAAAAACCCACCACACAAAAAAGCACCCGCACAAAATAACCCAAACCAACCAACCGAACACGGAACAGATTGGCGTTAGGCTTTTTATTACTATTTTACACAAAACATGCTGAATGATGAGACAATTTCTACAGCAAAGAAAGCATGAAGAAGAACACAGTCGATAAAACAGTAATGTTTCTGCTGTTCTGTTGATTTTCTTTGCAGTGGTGGTTTTTTCCATTAAAAAAATACATAGTTTTGACAGCCTGTCTTGATGCCAGATTTGTGCTACAATCAATGAACTCCTAACACCTCCCAAGTCAAAAAACCACGATGCAGGAATCAAGGTGGTGAAGTCACTCCCACTGTATGTGAAAATCAGGTTGGTGACCTCCTGAGGAACCTGAATATACATAAGTCTATGGGACCTGATGAGATGCACCCCAGAGTTCTGAGTGACCTGGCAGATGGAGTCGTCAAACCACTCTCAATAATATTTGAGAAGTCATGGCAGACAGGTGAAGTCCCTAGAGATTGGAAGAAGGGACAGGTTACACCTCTATTCAAAATGGATAGAAAGGAGGACCCTGGGAACTATCGACCTGCGAGCCTCACCTCTGTGCCTGGGAAGATCATGGAGCAGATTCTCCTAGAAGGCCTGATAAGGCACATGGAGGACAGGG
>JANHGN010009138.1:7518-43216 GCA_024605025.1 Megaceryle maxima
AGCTTTTTTTTTTTTTTATTTAATAAAAAAAATTTGTTTTGTTTGGTTTTTTATCTGAGTTTAAAGGCTGAGCTGTACAGTGCTTCTAGTCTTAATCTAAGCCTTTTTTTTTTTTGGGGGGGGGGGAAGAAGTAATCTCTGCCTATGCACAGAACAGACTGCTTTCCTCTCCTCTGAGAGGTAACTAATATATGCTGTCTTAGCAGCAAAGAGTGAGGTGAGAGGGACTTCAGAGTGGTTTGCAAGTTTCTGGAGGCCTGGGGTGAGAAATTTTGGTGTGCCAGCCCATTTTGGACTGTTCCTGAGCCTGCTTGTCTTAGAGCACTTTGGGAAGGTTGATGGGTAGGTGCTTTTGTTGATATTCTTTGCAGAATGTTACTGCCTGGGGCTGCTCCTGTGAGTTGGTCAGCTTTCAACAATCCATCCTCTATTTTCCAGTTTTGACCTTCTGAATTTGTTCTGCAATGACTTCTCTTGAAAAGATATTTTAATCCTTAAAAATATTAGGTGACATCCAGGCATTCCTGTTTATAGTGAACAGATGGATGATGAAGTGTCCAGGTGCCCCCAAGAGCAGAAGTGAAAACTAGCTGGATCCAACTACAGGACAGTTCAGACTGGGACTTGCCAGGGTAGAACATTGCAGTGATGAGTATTGATGAATTCCTTGTTCCCTTGCACAGCAGGTGCACACAAATTGTGTGTCTGGAAAGAGGGCATGGCTGGTTTTAACCAATGATTCCTCATATGAGATGGAACTTGCCAGTGGGATACCAATGGATGTCTTGTTAAATTAAGGTCTGATTTGAATGGAGCAGGTAGAAAGTTTGGCATGTGTGAACTGAGATGTGCAGAGGACCCCTGACTCTGTGTGTGAATTCAGTCTACCTTTGTCAGATGGTTGGGATGCCTTAGATAGGTGTTCATGTTTTGTGGGATAATGAATAAGGAAAACTTGATAAGAGCAGACTTCAGTCCAGAAAGCAGGGGGACATTTGATTTTTGGGTGTGTGAAGCCTCCCACTCTGGAAAGTGAGATGTTGCAGGCTGGGAGAAAGTGATGACATGCAGGGTTGCTGCATGTGCTTGAAACTGGTGTGGGAAGTTGCTCAGGTTTAAGTGAGTATGAGTAGTCTACTTGTGTCAGCCTCTGGCTGACGTATGTTCATTTCCTAGATGGCTTCTGACTTCAGTCCTGGTGGACAGGAGTATCCATGAGCACTTTGCACTCAGACCTCAGTGCTAATGACACATGCTTGTTTCTAGGGTAGCTCTAAGGTGACAGGCTTTATAACTTTTCCTCTTCTGTGATGCTGTTGTGAGTTGACATTTGTCCCAGCATCAGGATTTTATGCCTGGGTGCAGCTTGGGCTATGCTGAAAAACAGCCAAGGCAGTGCCCTACTGCTGTGGATACAGGTACACCATCAAGTCATCTCCGTCCTTCATCACCCCAAGCCAGAGGGCTCTGTCCCCAGAGCCATGGAATGGTGAGGCCAAACCCCTTTCTGGCTGCAGAGGGGACGATTATGTGCCTCTGAGCAGTTCTGTGCGGGGTTGTCCTTGCTGTCAAATGTGATGCTGGCGCAAGATAGGCATGGTATTGCTTAAGGACAGCTATAAACACTCTCCTCATTACAGATGCTCATTGGCCTCTTTAGGAGCATAAAGGAAGTCTTTGATTCCAAAACATACAGTGACTCTCCAAATGGTTAAAGCAGGACAAGCTGTGGCTTGCAAGTGCCTTTATTGCTTTCCATGCAGTATGTTTTGGTGTGTGCTGGCTCTGCTGGTGAGACCCATTATTTGTGTGGCATGGAGCTGCTCCATGGTGCTGGCACTGTTGAAGATACTGGCAGTGCCTGCTTCAGTGGGAAGCTTTCAAGAGAGGAAAGGCTATGGTTTTGTTGTCTTTCCCAGCAAAGTCAAGATCAGAGAAGATAAAACCAGACAGTCTTGTAGGGTTCCACACAGGGAAATGCATTCAGCTCTCCCAAACCATCCATGGGAGCACAGATGGGTTTATGCTGCTGAGTACAAGTTGCTCAGTTGTCTCTGTAGCTGCCCCATTGTAGTGGGGCCAACATTGAAAGTTTCCTCCAGCAGTTGAAGAATTGTGAAAATCATCTTGGACCAAAGGAAACAGAGCTCCCTGTGAGTTACTTGGCATTCTTTGTTCCTATCCCTCCATATTGCCTGCTGGGAACCAGGGGGACATTTGAGAGTACCTGGCAGATGCTATAGGGGTGGCTAGTTCCTAGGCTGAGCCTCCTTCTGTAACATTGAGATGGCTGGCTGTCAGCTGATTGTCTTGTGATCACTCTTTCCTCCAGTCAGGTTTGAACAGATGTTTATCCACTATATTCCACGCAAAAGCCAAGCTACAAAGGCAACATAATGGATTTTTTTTTTTTTTCTCTGCTGAGTTAGCTCCTGATGGCTCTCTCTGCATGTTATGTGTTCTTGAAGCCTCCAAATGCCTAGGTGGAGGAGCTGCCAGCTGGGGCTTCCCCTGCCACAGCAGCCTTCTGCCTTCTGCCTTTCTGCCCTGGTCCTGCCTGTGTCTTGCTGCCTTTTTGCTCTAGCCCAGGTGTAGTTGTTCCTTTTCCAGCTGTGCCTCCGGTATCCCCTCTTCCTAGTTTCTCTTCCTATCCATACCTGCTATGGCATGTCACGCATTCCCTTCTCAGACTTCCCTGATGCTTCCTTTCTCTGCAATGCCTGGCCATGAGCACTGCTGTTTTGCCAGGTGTGGCTGTGGCTTCCTGATCTTGTCTTGAGATTGCTCTTGTTGCCTTGAACCAGGCGTCCAGTTCATGATAGGTGGTAAGAAATCAGAGCAGAGCTAGGGCAGGACTGCCAAGATGTTCGGGTGGTTCTTGAAAATTGGATTTTTTTGATAAGAACTCTTCTAGTCGGCTAAGGAGAAGTCTCAAAACCCCATGGCCTGAAGCAGAAACCATTAATCTGAATGGTTGACATTTTGACAAGGAAATAAGCACCCAGGAAACAAGAATGTCATGCTGGGTATCCTTCAGTGTCACACTGTGTTCCTGTGTCCTTGCTGGGATTTGGCCCTGCATCTCAGTGCTGGGAGATGCTCTCCTGCATGGCTCCCATGCAGACAAAGATGTACAATGGGTTTTCTGGAGCAATCCATTTTACCTGGATTGCCGAGCGGCTGCAGTGAGCAGCCAGACACCTGCAGATACCTCAGCACAACTTCTTATTCTCACGACCTTGTTGTTGGGTGTCTTTTGCCACTCTGTATGCTTCCTTGGCATTTGGTTACTCGGGGTGTTCTGATACTCTTCCCACTGGTGGGTTAGTGACTATTCAGTAAGAATTACTTGTTCTCCATATACGTTGGAAATCAGCTGTCCTGCTGTTATGGAGGAAAAGCCACTTAATTTTCAAGGAGATTTGGTTAGTATGAATTTCTGTCTCTGAGTCTGTTATACACAAGCTTTTCTTTAATTTGTCACTAGGACTTTACATTAGATCTATCTGTAGCAAGCATTCTGACTAATTATTGATTTGTAAAAATATTCCAGAATGTTCCCTGCTTGCATATTCTTCCTACTCAATGACTTTTCTCCTTTTTTAGCTGAGAGTAATGTAGCAATGTCTCAGAGAAGCTTCTTTTTAATTAATATTGCATGAGCAAAGGAAATATGAGCTTCTCATTTGTCTCCTTTCCTATTTTTGTGGCTTTTAGTATAGATTCATAAATGGCTTTAATGAAAATAAACAAGGAACTGTTCCTTTCTGTGCCCTCTTTACTTTCAGAGGTGATACTGCAGGTCCAGCCTCCCCAGTGATGTTTCTCCCAGGAGACAGGTCCTGGACCTTAGCTGGACAGCAGTGCTGCCCTCCACAACCATAGATGGAGATTGTTAAATGGAGCTGGTCCACAACTTTCCAGAAATAAAAAAAAGAGGGAGGCGGAAGAAATCTGCGCATCAGTAGGGCATAGTTGGAGACAGATGTGGGGAGTTGCAAGTAATTCTTTGTAGCCAGAAGGAAAGCAGTGCCATATAGACTGAAAATTGATGTGCAGTGCATAGTAGGCAGTATTAACTAGTGTCCCTGAAACACTCATGAGGGGAGACATGAATGATGAAAACCAGAGAGAAGCCCTGGGCAGCCAGTCCCTCTTATGCAAGCTTCAGATGCAGGCAGAGGTCAAAACGCAGCAGTGTAGAGCCTATATAAAGAGAGGCACCAGTGCAGCTAGTGGAGCAAGACCTCTTTCAGGTGTCTCCTCAATGCCTTTTGGCAGCTCTGCTTG
Organism: Megaceryle maxima; assembly: GCA_024605025.1. Taxonomy (NCBI): domain Eukaryota; kingdom Metazoa; phylum Chordata; class Aves; order Coraciiformes; family Cerylidae; genus Megaceryle; species Megaceryle maxima. Next base: position 11,809 of record JANHGN010009138.1, read on the forward strand.
CCTCTGGCACTGCTGGATGCTTGCAGCACCATGGTTACTGCTAGGAAAAGCTGGGGTGTGTTGTCAGGAGCACCTTTCCTGGGAGTGTCTTCCCTTCCTATGGGGGGTGAGTAAACAGGTCAAACCTGCAGTAAACCAAGTGGTAAAGCAGGATGCTCCAGAGACTCACTCATCTTGCAGCCTTGCTCTGTGGGAAGTACAGCTGCAGGATCACTTCTGATGTAGTGCTGTCTGTGGCATCCTCCTGCTTCTGTGCCATCTCCCTGCACCTGGGAAGGCAGAGTGGCTGGATTACATGCTTGTGGGCAGGCCATGCAGAGGCAGCTGCATGCAGGGGTGCACAACTGAATTGCTGTAGCAGTTGCCACAGCCTGGGTGTCATTTTCAAGACTATGCCACTGGATGAACCATTTCTCCCATGAGTTGTAAGCTGTCTGGAGAGTTGTCTGGATGGTTCTCCCTTGCTTTGTAGCAAATACATCTGGGTCTCTGCAGGCAGATAATGAAGGGAAACTTAGCTGTAAATTTACTGCTGTGACCTGGAGAGAGATTTAAAATATTTATCCCAGAGCAGAGCTTGGGAGTTAAATAAGCTCCTTGTCTGCTTCCTTGCACGCAAGGCTCTGGAGTGCAGCTGTCCCTTTGTCCCCAGCTCTCAGAATCCTCCTTGGGGCTGGATGGTTGCTTATGACTGAGTTTGAAGTCCTTGTAGATAGTGTAAACATACAGCTGTCAGCAAAATGAAGAAAGGGATGTCAAGAGTACTTGTGCTGGTGTAGATATTCTTGTCCGTACCCTCTCTTTTCCCTGTTGCCCTCCCCCAGCTGCTGTCCCTACTCTGTTGCTCTCAGGGTGTTTGTGGAGCTGTGTTTGGATTGGGGTCTGACAGGTAACCCTCCCACCTGGCACCTTCAGAAAGCAAGATCTGCAAGACGGTCTGACCAAGAACATTTAAGCACCAGCACAGGCTTGGGTAGTACTGGGGAGGTTTTCCTCCTCCCAGTGGGTTTGGTGTCGGCATGCAGAGAAGCAGCTCACTCAGACAGCTTCATTGCCAAATCTGTTTCAAACATTCTCAAAAAAAACCCCAAACCAGCCCTAGGAGAGCAAGGAGGGCTTGCTGTGAGGAGTGTGCTGCGCCCAGTGCAGGCTTGCCTTGGGTGCTGACCCAACAGCCTCACTGCATGGAGAAGAGCTGTATCTGAGCAGCAGCCTTGATTTCTCTGGTGGTGTGTCGATGATTTGTCTGGATTTGCTTGGAGGCTTCATGTGTGTGCTGCTGCTTTTCACACTGCTTCCCTTGCTCTGCCCCTCCCCCCCCCTTTTGTCTCTGAGTTTCCATTCTGTGGGCTGGCTGGGGCTCCTGTTTGCTGGAGGGAAATGCCAGGCAGCTTTATGGAGTTTGTTCTGTTTTTTCCCATCGTCTCCTGGAATGGCGTTCCAAATGGAACAGGAAAAATGGTGCCTGGCCAAAGGCACCCTCTGTACACACAGTGTTGTTGTGGAGGAATCTTCCTTGGCTCGTCTTGGGATGGCAGGCACATCAGCCTTCAGCACTCAGACTGAGTGAAGAGATGTGAGGATGTATCAGCAAGCTGTTCCTGTGATAACTAGAGGTGCTGGCCCCGACTACCATGCAATGAGTTCTTCAGCCATATGGATTTTATGGGTGAAGCAACAGCAGCCTCATTGCCGTAGGGACTCGCCTCCAGCCCTGGGGCAAGGCACACTGTGCCCTGAGCCAGCTCTGTTGCAGCTTTTCCCTGCTGGCAGGACCTACCTGGCTGTTACACATTGCTTGGGCTTTCCTCTACCACCAGAGGGGCTTTGCTTGGAAAAGACATTTGCATTCTAACGTGCTTCTTGCTTAAATCTTGTGGGAAGCATTATTCTTCAAGGCCACTGCACAGGGAGCACACAACTTCTGGCTCCACTTGGGGCTTGTCTACTATGTTGACTTTCGTGGGTGAGTTTTTGCTGTCCTGACAGTAAGCTCAGCCTCCAGATAAGCTTCATCTCCTGTCTGCCATGCACTGCCAGTAGCACATGTCAGCTTTAAATTACTGTTTCTGAGGAAGCTGGGGAATCACTTAAGGACTCTGAGAAAGCCTGTGAGAGTTGGTTGGCAGGACTGGTGGGTGCAGCAAGCCTGTTGCTGGTGCTGAGTCACCCTCGAAGCATTTGTATTTCTCATTGGGGCTTGGCAACGCAGCTGGTGATGTCTGCTCAGGAGCCTTTGGCTGACACGCCATTAAAGATGGTTTAATTGAGCCAGCAGGTTTCTCAGCTCCTGCACTAGGCTTGTGGCCTTCCAGTCTCACTTGTTCCTCTGTCTCTGTTTATCTACCACCAAGATACTCTGCTGGCCTTACTGGGGGTCCCATGGCCACCACTGCAGGACCAGAGCAAGCTTTCTTCTTCACAAGTCAGAGGCTGAGTGGTGCAGACAGCTGTCAGCATGTGCCTGTGCCCTGGGTGTTTGGGCAAGAGAAGGAGGTCTGACTGCAAATTCTGCCCTATCCCTCTCATAGCTGTACCACCCCAGCACTGCACTCATGGCTTGGGCTGGTTCTCTGGGGTGGGGGCTCCACAGGGGTACCCAGGCTTCTCTTAAGGGCCTGGGACCACCTGGTTGCCTCAGTGGCCCAACAGGATGGCATCCTTTCCTGGGGAGTAGGCATGTTCCCCCAGAGATGCCTGTGCCTCCTCTTGCAGTGGACACCAGGAGCACAGGCACAGCCCTTTTGCAGATCGTGTCTCAGAGTGGTGTTGACATGCTCCTAGGACAAACTGGGGCCTCCTGCAGGGACAAGGCCAGCTGTTCTGATTCAGCAGCCCCAGCTGTTGCAGGGAGCCAGGAAGCTCGCCTAGCACTGGGACTTTCCTGACTTGCTCCAGCTTTCTCCTGTTTTAGCAAAGTGCCAGGATGTCAGGAGAGACTGTGGGCCAAAGGCAGAGCTAGCAGTTCAGCTCAGTCACACCCTCCCTACCTTAAAGACCACTAGGGAACTGTGCAGCATGGTGGCTTTTCTAACAATCCTAAGTAAGCCTGCAGTAGGGTGTTGGTTGGCAGCAGCCCTGCACTGATTGGGAATGAGGAGGAACCCAATCTAGTTAAAGGTATCCCTGCTTAGTGTAGGGAGGTTGGACTAGATGATCTTTGGAGGTCCCTTCCAACCCAATTCATTCTATGATTGTATTATGTGATTCTTGCAACTTGTAATGTTGACACTGTGACGTGGCTGCAGAGTAGCACCCTTGTTGCTGCGCTTGCTTATTGCCAGAGCAGCAGCTAACTTTAGCTGTGGACCTTGCTTCTTCCCAGCACTCCCCTGTCCCTTATTGCAGAGGTTATCATGCCACGTTGCTTTGGAGTTGCTCTTCTCCTATTGTCCTGCCTGGTTTTGAGCACACAGGAAAGCAAGGTCTCTACTTGCTGATGGTGCAAGGATGAAGGCAGGGAGCTGTAGAGGGTAGAGGCTGTGGAGCTTCTGTGGCAGAGTTACGAAACAGCTTGGAAGAAGCAAACCTTAGGGGTGAGGGGCTGGGATTCACAGGGTCTGTGCTGGGGAAGCCCCAGACCCACTTGAACTGGGTGGGTGAGTGAGGTCAGTTCCAGGGTAGCTTCGCTGTCCTGCCATGTACTGGCAGCCATTGGGGGTCTGCAGCTGGGTACCTGGGATCACTGTTCTTGTGCTGAGCTTTTTCCTTAGTTGTGTTGGTCTTTTCTCCATCGGCACGTGTCCAAGCAGTTCCTGCCTGCCGTGGTACTGGTTCTGTGCGCAGTGGAGGCTGCAGGCACCTCCCCACTGTGTGTGGCATTGAGCTCTTCTAGGGCCAGCTGCACCCCAGCACATTTACTGTGAGCACTGCATCAGTGTTTGCTCCACCAATTGATTTACAGTGTTTGCACACCAGTGCCTTTGTTTTGGTTTCTTGTGATAATTATTCAGAAATTTGGCTTAGCTGTTCCCAAGTGTGGGATCCTGGGCCTGGAGGGACAGGGAGGTTTGCTAACTGTGGGGGGAGAAACCCCCCCCACAGTTTGCAGCCTCTCCAAACAGTTCTGGAGAGGCTAATTGGAATCATGCTAAGTGGTTGCAGCTTTTTTAAATTCTGAAGCTTGGTTTGAAGGGCAGAGTTGGGTTCTCAGTGTTTGCTTGCAGCCTGTTTAAAAACATCCCTCCATGAGGGCAGTAGAGAAAGGTGCTGTGGGCCACCGGTGCTGAGCTCAGGCTGCAGTCCCATTGCAGAGCAGTTGTCGCTCACTCAGCAGCCAAGATATTTCTGAACAAGAGTTTGCATCTGCCATACATTATAGGGCTCCTGGTGGAGACCATGAGGGTGCCCAAGGTCTGGGAATATGTAAACTTGCATTGGCACACGAGGATGGAGGTGAGGATGGAGTGGACCAGTTCCCCAATTTCCATTTGGGACTCAAGCAAGACATCCAAATACTGGGGGATGAGCAGATGCCCTGGGCTGTTACAGCATGAGGATGCCTCTGTGCCTACCTTCATCCTGGTCTGCTTTTCCTCTGGATAAGTAAATCTGACCAGAAAGGTTGCCTGTCTGGGTGCCTTGCAATTGAAACTTCACTCTTGGATTCATTACAGGGTGATTTGATGTCTGAAAAGACCTACAGATGCATGGCCTGTGTGGCGGTGTGCAGGCATCGCGTCCCCCTCAAGTCTGGAGCAAACCGTCATGAAAGGAAGAAGCTCAGTGGTTGTGTGAGCACATTCACACTCTCAGAGCAGAGCTGATAGACCCAGGTGTGCAGTACAACTGTAGGGGCAAACAGATGGTGTTTCCCCAACTCCCTCATCACTTGATCCACCCCAGTATGACCATGCTGTGTTTACCCCAGACATGGAGCTCCTACATGCTGGTGTGGCTGGCTCATGAAGCCAAAACCATTGTAGCTGAGCATTTCTTGGAAATGCTGCTTTATATGCCTCCAGTTGTTCTGGGGACTCAAATAGGAATGATTTTTCCTGGGTGCAGACTGATTTTTTGCTTTTGTTTTTCTCTTTAACTGGAATGGGAAACGATGTGGTTTTAAAAGGCTTATATGATGGGTGCCCAAAGACATTCCAGATGTTGGGCTTGATCAGACCAAGCCTGCTATGTTTAGAGCTCCTTGCCTGCATCAAATCATTTCCATCTGGCCTGGCAGGCAAGAGTGGTTTATTGCAACTCTACCTGTCCGAGAGGCTTTCTCAACTGGAACCTCTTGCACAGAGGAACATGCTGGCTGGAAATGATTTGGACATGCAAATCTCTTTGGGTGTTTGGCTTGGCTGCTGTTTCTGTGGTATCTGCTAAGCAGTGGAATAGGCTGTGTGTGGAGCAGGCATGCTCCGAGCAGCTGCCTTATGTGGCTATGGGATCTGACCCGTGAGGCAGAAGGGTTGCTTGTGTTATTAAGCTTTCATGATTTTTCTTGCCTGCTTCTACAGCTTCAGCTGGTGCAGATGAGCCTGCTGGCTCTGCATTTGAAACTGGCGGGGAGGAAAGGCTGACCCATGTTGTTCCCAGTCCTGGCATGCCAAAAATCTGCTTTTATAGGAGCATGTTCATAATGAACTGTGCCAGGAAACATATGGCTTGCTTAAGCCATGAATGGGAGGTCTGTATGGGGCCCTGTGCTCACTGGGAGCCTTGCGAGGAGAAAGCAAATGCTGGCTTGTGTTAACTCGCTCTGTAGCTGCCTGCGTACTCTGAGTTTCAGCAGATGGGGAGCAGGAGGTGCAATCAAGGTACTGTGTGCTTGGCTGGTCCAGTCATGGCAGAGAGGGCAAGATGAGAGGCAAGGCGAGTAGCTTTACAGTGTGCTGCTCTTTGTGGCTCCCCTGGCCTGGGGAGGGCTAGCTTGTTTCTCTGCAGATGTGGCTGTTTACAGTGGAGACTAGGTTGGAAGGAGCCTGAGTGCTCCAGGCAAGCAAGGAAGTGCTGCTAACAGCTTGGGATGATGATTATGGATGGGGAAGGGAAGAAAAGGAGGGATGTGTGGAGTCTGTTGGGACCAGATGCCATAGGGATAATAGGGTAGTGCTTGATGATGGCTGCAGAAGAAAGAAAAGGCTGTCAGGTGAGAGTTGCAGTCCTGAGCATTAGCAGAGCTTTGGTGTCTGGAATGTTGCTCCCTTGTAAGAGCTACTGCCAAGCCTAGCTACTGGTGAAGAGTGCACACCCAGTCCATGAGGAGCTAAACCTGCCTGGAGTGAGCGGATTCTTGTTCTCACAGGGAGTTCAGTGCTTCCTCTGGACCAGTAAGCTTGGCAAGCTCCAGCCCAGTAATGTGATTGCCCAGCCTTCAGAAACAAGCTGGGTCTTGAACCCAGAGTCTGACACTCTTTGATCCAAGAGTGGCTAAAAGCAAAGCCCCAGCATTGGAGCCATGCAGCTGCTCTCTTCATACTCCCCTGCCCTGTCCCCACCTCAGTGGGATGGGAAGGAGAACTGGGAGAAAAAGGTAAAACCCTGTGGCTTGAGATGAGGAGAGTTTAATAGAACAGCACAAAGAGAACAAAAACAACAGTAACAACAATAATACTAATGAAATAATGCATAGAACAAGAGATATACAACACAACTGTGTATCTCGTGGAGGGGCTAGCTTCCTTCCCCCCCCTCTATGCTGAGCCTGATGTCAGTATGGTATCAGATATCCCAGTGGCTAGCTTAGTTGTCTATCCTGGCTGTGGGTCCCGCCCAGCCTCTTGTGAAAATTAACCCAATCCTAACCAAAACCAGGACACGCATCCAGAGTTGGTCATTTGGTAGAAAGTGGTGAAAGTGTCTATCCTGCTTTTGCATTCTGAGGCTCAAGGGCTGCAGCCTGGGCATGGACTTGGGCTACCTCTGCTGCACACTTCAAGTTAGTTGCAGGAACTAGGACTTCTCTGGCAAGTGCACTGTGTAGTTGCTGCAAGGTACCCTGGGCCTTGCCCAGCTTAGCTGCTGTGCTCCTTACCCCTTGAGTGTTGCAGAGGACCCTGTAGGTTTAGGGAACCAGTGGGAGCAGTCTCCTTGCCTGTGTGCTGCATCGGTGCCTTCCTCAGGAACATGGCATCTTTGATAACTATTAAAGACAATGAAAAGAGAAGAAATGTTTGGCAGTGTGTTACCAAGCTCTCTGCCTATCTTAGGTGCTGAGCTGGTGGTGTAAATACACCCAGCTCCCACCTCAGGGCTGAGACTTGCAAGCTATCTGTGCATCCCCAGGGAATGCTAGGTCTGCAGTGAGCTCCCCTGCTCTAGCATGGTAGTATTTGAGGCCCTTGTTGCTTTGAGAGGCCAGAACAGATGTTGACCAGCTGTGTCTTCTGCCAGAAGAGCTCCCTGGGGGAGCTAGGTGTGCCAGTTTTTGCAGCTAGCTCCTTCCATTGCATCCTGGTACCTGTGGATCTTCATTTTATTTGTTTCCTGTGAGCCAGTTGTCTCCCTCCACAGCTGGGGCAAATCTGAGGCTGCCTGCTGGCAGGGGAGGAGGATGGTTCCCCTTTGGGGAGGAAGGATGCAGTTTAGGTGCTCTGGGCTTCACTGCTCTGGGCACTGCAGATGAGTTGCAGCTCTTCTAGTCTGCTGTTCCAGATGCAGAGCATTAAAGGAACTGGCTTGCACATCTGTCTGAGCTGACTCAAGGTGTACTTTGCAGAAGTGCCCCTGGAAGCAAGTCTGCAGAATAATGCTCCTGGGGCCTGGATGGAGAGTGGGCTTGGATTACAAACTGCAGCAGTCTCCCAGTGCTTTCCAAATCAGGAAACCTTAAACTTGCACAAAACCCTCTCCCAGAACCCATTCCCATGCTTTTAATTCCTTGTTTGGTTGCAAGCAGCTTTGGGATTACTCATATCCTTGCATCAGATGTGGTGTCTCAAGAGTTTGGTAAGCTAGGCTGTTTTGGGTACAAAATGAAATGGATCTTTTCCTTTTCCCTTTCTGTTCTCTGTCCAGATCTCTTTTAGCTCTGTGAGGAGGTGTCCAGGTGGTGGGCACTGGGCATGCATAGGGGTGGGTGGCTTGAGGCTATGGGAAGCATGGATCTCCCATGGGGCTGGGGAGCACTGCAGTGTGCTTCTGGCTCTGCTAGCACCAGGGCAAACACTTGCTGGGCTTAGCCGTCATCTGCTGAGTACTATGCTGGCTTTTCCTTCACAACTGCTGCTCAGTACAAGTGCTCTGGGTAGGCACAGGAGTGCCATGCTGCAGCACAGGCCGCCACCAGTCAACTTGCTCGTTGCTTTTGCAGCGTGGCTGTAGGTGAGTGAGATGGCTGCAGAGATGGCAGGGGTTGGGGGCTGTGCAGCAGCTGAAGGCCTTGTGGTTGAGGCTACATTCCCAAGTGATGTCATTAGGCAAGGACACCAATGATTTTTGGATTGCTTCAAGATATATGCAACTCGGCCTGTCAGCTATGCTGCCTGGTCTCTCCAGCTTGCACAGTTGTTCTGCGGCACCCAGGTGGGACTGGGCTACTGGAGTGTCCCCAGGCTAGTGCTAGTGTGGGACTGGCACTGTTGCATTAAGTGATAAATGGAAAACCTGACTTGGGTCGAGGCCTGGCTTGTAATGTTGCCCTTGCAGCCTGAAAGATGAGCGTGAAGGTTTGGGCTTGCTGCTGTGGCAGGGACTCACCAGGCAGCATCCATGGTGCTCTCAGGCCTCTTGGTAATGTGCAGAAGGTGGTCTGGGTGCTTTCACTGCCAGGCTTGGCCCAGGCTGTGCTGGGGCCACAGACTCTCGCATTGACTGCAGCCCTAAATATAGCCTTAGAAATGGCTGATCCACCAGGCATGTGAGTCCTGCCACCCCACACATTTTCTGGCTGTTTCCATGTAATTACAAACCCAGGACTCCATGAGGATCTGCGGCCCATGAGGTTTGTTGCCTGGCTATCTCTGCAACATAGTGCGGGAGGACAGTGTCCAGCCTTGAGAAGTAAGCGCTGAGACACATGGCTGAGCAGTTTGCTGCCACCTCCTTCCCCCGAGCCCTGTGATGTCTGTATGTCCAGGTTGTACCAATCTGGTGCTGCCTAGGAGTGGGAACAGGGATGTGAAATCCCCCCAGATTTTAGCTTCAGTTTCCTAGTGCTAGCCCCCAGCTCTGCTATAGCTCCCTCAGATCCTTATTACTCTTCATGCATTTTCTTACAATTCTGGCTGATGAAAACAGCAACACTGATACCAGACTTTCATGGCTCTGGAGAACAGCCGCAAACCAAAGCCGTTCCCAGGTTGTGCTGCAGTCTGCTGCCAAATCTCTGCAGTAATGCTGTGGCAGCACTCAAAAGGGGTTGGCTACCATGGGGCTGGGTCTATTTTGCCAGGAGTATGGAGAGCCTTTTTCCTCCCTGGCAAGCTCATAGGATTGTAAACTTGCTCTGCAGAGCTTCAGGCAGCAGTGACTAACTTCATAGGGCTGCTCACAAAGTTGTCCTGGATGCAGCTTTGCTGGTTTTGTTTGTCATCCTGGAATACTCTGCGTGTGCTCAGCCCACTGTGGCCTTTGGAGGAGGCCACAGTGGCCAAGTCCAAGATATCCCAAGCCCAAAAAGCGAACTGAGATACACTTGGTAGAAATTCAGGTTGACAATGCAGGCATTAGTGTGTTTTTCCTGGGAGGCTGCTATTTGCCTTCTTAAATAAATGAAATTAATTCTGAGGAGGGGGATACACCTGTGTGAGGGACGCTGTGTTCCTGTGTTCAGATCTTTGCCATAAGTATGCTTGCACAGATGGGATGTGATCTTAGTCTCTTCTCTGCATCCTTAGGTGTCCTGCTGGTGCCTGTCCACTCCCTGCAGATGATTTGCTCTGTGGTGGGACTGATACCCTAGGGGTCTATAGGTACCAGTGCAACTTTCCTGTCAATTCATTTAACCTTCATCTGGGGGTTGGACTAGATGACCTCTAGAGGTCCCTTCCAACCCAGACATTTCTGTTTCATCTCTTACCTCAATGGGAGGATTTTGCATGTCAATTAAAGATCTTTTGCATAAAATGCTACTAGGTATTTTTATATGCTGCATTTCAAATATATTTACCTAGCCTGGGTGAAACTTTGCTGAAAAGGTTTCTGTAGCCACAGTTGAAATGGTTTTAGGCTAGAAACGTGTTAAGAGTTTCTTTTCCTCCCAGCCAGGGGTAGCTTGTGTCGCATACATGTGCAGAGACCAGGTGTTTTCCATTGCACACATTGGGGACTGCTGCTTGGCATTGGCTTTATGGGACTGTGGATGGCCCAGCTGTGTTACTAGGGGAGAGCTCTGCAACTGGTTTGGGCTTGCTGACTTCCAACCAACTTGATGTTGACAGTTACTTTTTTGAAGTGGCTCTTGCTAAAGGAAGAGAGACTCATTTTGCTTCTTTTGGTAGTTCCTAGCAATGCAGCCCACCCCACACCAGCTCATGAAAACACAGCTGTTTTGAAAGTGCCCAGTCAGACTAAGCAGAGGTTGCCTTTGCTATCTGCCAGGTGCTGAAAGATCTCTCATCTGCCAGCAGTTCCGGCAGCCTCCAAGGGCTAAGCCATGCATGACCGCAGCTCTGCCACACAGTGGTGCTGGGAGGTCCTCTAGCTGTGCGAGTGAAAAAAGCAGAAGCATTTTGTTCTTCATGCAGTACAGGTGCTGATGTCTGTTGGCTTTATACAGGTTTTACTCAAATTCTGGCATAATGGCATCACACACAGCCCTCTGCTTGGTCAGCTTTCTTGAACCTCTGTCCCAAAAGGCCTGAGAAGGTGGAGGGGTTTGGGGATATGCGTAAGCCCTGCTGGCTGCAATCATTTCCTCGACCAGAGCTATGCAAATTTATGGGCCAGTGCAGCACTTCTCCAAACACTGGGCTCTGGTGCTCTGGATTTAGAGCGCTGTGAAAAGTAGTGTCCAGCTCTGGGCTTCTGTTATCTTCCACCCCAAAATGTCTGGACCACATCTAGCTGCTACTGGTCTTTCCTTGAAAGTCAAATCTGACAACAGTTGGGACAGTGGTTTCCAGCATGTGCAGCCAGTCCATCCATGGCACCCTTGGATGCTATTGTCAAAATAAAACACAAGTTTATGACTCTTATTGCACTTTTAACATTTATCCCTGTTTGCTTTGGCATTTTGTGCTCATAAGATGTTCATGGCAGGGATCTCACTTGAGCTGAAATGGTTATGTCCCAGGATGGAAGATGAGGAAATAAAGAGTTTTACTGGGGGGCTGGATCCCAGTGTTTCTCAACAGCATTTCTGAAAATCTTGTAAAATCTGCACTTCCCATGTGGAGCTTGTGCCAGGCCTTCATCATGTCCCTGCAGTGCCATGTCCTCCTGCCTGGACATGGGGGATTCTGAGGCAGCAGCAGGATGCATGTTTTGAGGCTGCTGAAGCTCTCAGTTGATCAGTGCTGAGTGAAATGCAATTGTGTTGGTAGTGATGGGGTGAAAGCAGTTCTGCTGCTTGTTTGGTGTTAATACTGCTAAGGCCAACAACTTAATGCTAGAAGCACCTTATTTAAAATACTATGTCTAATGGCCTACACCCTCAGAGAGCAGTGCCTCATTGCCAACTCCAGCACGACCACAACTAGTAGACTTTGAAAGGTTTTGGGATGCTGAGAGCCCAAGAGGAGAACTGATCCGTCTCCTTCATGAGCTCTCCTAATGTACACTGCTGCCTTGAATGCGTTTTGTACCATACAAGTATGGTTTGATGGACTTGTGCCTTGGTGCCTTTAAGCATATGTGTGGAAAAGGACAGACCCACCTCCTTTAGGTTTAAACCTGAGTGGATTTGACTGTCCTGTTCCCCTTTGATCTTGCCTGTCTGTCCCAGCAGCCTGTTTTGGCATGAACTCATCCCCTGATGCTCTGGAGCCCTTATGCTATTGAATGCATAGCTGTGTATATGTGGGGTTGGGTGGTTGCTACCCTGCAGAATGGTCTTTGTGAGACAGATCTACTATGCAGGGAACTAGATGTATGTACCTATGTAAGAACACATGTTCCTGCACATTGTGTCGCCTTGGGGCATGTGTTCATCTTGTGGTGTTCATGAGACAACTGTCATAGACTGATGGATAGTTCCTACCCTTTGGGGAGGTGCATGGTAGCTGACGATGAAACTTAACTGGATATGCTGACCCTTGGAGCACAGCCATGGGGCTTAGCTCAATATGAGACCAGGAGGTAGGACTTTGGGCACTGTCTGCTGCTCTCATTCAGGCCACAGGGGTCAATCTCTGGCTACTCCTGGTGTTCTTAAATGCTGTGAGTGCAGTTGACAAAGTTAGTCAACCCAGGAGCTGTAGGACTTAACCTGGATGGGGACAGTCCTCTGGGGATGTTGCCTGCACACCCAGTGTCAGTGGCACAGTTGGGTGATGAAGGTAGAAAGTTAGGCTGCAACGAGGTCCACTTCCTTACTTAGCTCTTGTGTCCCTTTATCAGGCTTTTTAGACAAACATCAGGCAAGGTTGTGGCTGAGCCTCCAAAAAGAAACTGCCTTTCAGCTGGGCTTGGATCCTCTTCGTGTAACTCTTCCAGGCAACCATCTTCTGAAGCAGTTTTCCTTGCAGTGGTGGGAATGCACTGTTTTCTTGTTCACCATCAGAGATTGCTTCTAAGATGCTTGAAGTCTGCCTGGCTTGGCCTCTTTCCCTGCAGAGCATGGTGCTGGGAACAGAGTCCAACAACAATTGGCGTGTGGTGAATTGCCCTTTGTCCTCTTTCTTTTCTGCAGCCAGCTGGTAACTGGAGCAGAGCGCCTGCATGGCTGACTGTAGCCAGGCAGCAGCCAGATTGAGTAATACGCTAGCATGGTCCCTCTGATGGTTAGCCACATCAGGCAATGCCTAGGGAAGCATAGGCTACTCTACCTCTGGGACCCTGAGACATTGAGTGGAGGTTAGTGTGTGGATGAAGATTCTTCATTTTTTTCCACCACTGCAGAGAGATGCTTCCAGTTCTCCAGAGCCACCACATGGCCACTATCAGACCCAGGCGTCAGCCATTGCAATTCCTTGTTTCTGCTTCTACTTGCAAGTGGGCTGAGTCATCAGCACAATCTTGAAGTGTCACTGCTGCATCCTCTTGTGCTGTGCTCCAGCAGCTACTGTGTTTATTCCCATAGGCAATCCTTGTTCCAGACCAGGTTTTTTTTTTCTGGGTAATCTGAGGATGTGAAGGTGAGATGGAGACATGATCCCAAGGAGAGAAGCTTTGAGGAAAGCCTAGAAACAGTCTATGATTGTTTCTCATCTGGGGCAGTCTTGAAGCGTGGCTGGGACTTGGGACACATTGCAAAAAACGGGACAAGAGGAGCTCAAAGAAACATCTGAAGTGCCCAGGAAGCTTCTTGCTCTCCAATGTTTTGGTAACTGACTTCCCAGCTCATACACTGCAAGGCATCTCTCTATTCAGGCTGGAAGGGCAGCACTTGGCAGTGGATCATGGGAGCTCTCTTAACACCCCAGGGAGCAGAGGGCTTTCCTTGGCTTGTGGCAAGCTCAGGCAGCCCTGTCCCAGTGATTGCTGGAGAGACAGCCTTAAAGTGGCTGTGCTAGAATCTGAGCACAGATCTGTCTAAACTTCCCCCATTGGGGATTGGTTTTGGCAGATGTGCTCTGGGGTATGTTTCTCCTAACACGATGGTTTTGGCCGTCTAGAGACCATTGAGACCAACTCCCTTCTCCCCATCTCCATGTTCTAAAATGTGCCCTTCTTTTTCTGTCTTGCAGCTGTGGGGACTCGGGCAACAATCTTCTTCACCAAGGAGCCATACTCCCAGGATGCCCTGCACGGCCGCAGCGCCATCCTCCGCTGTGAGGTGGAGGAGCCAGTAGATGTGGAGTTTGAATGGCTGCAAAATGGGATCCCCATTCAGAACACAGAGCAGCGCTTCAAGGAGGGCAGCAACCTCCAGTTTGCTGCTGTCAATCGGCACCGGGATGCCGGGGACTTCCAGTGTGTAGCAAGGAACTTGCTTACTGGGGAGGAGGCCCGTACAGCCAATGCATCTTTCAATATCAAGTGTGAGTGTGGGACAAGAGCAGCCAGGCACATGCCACTGCCTGGTGCTGCCCACCACAGGCAGGACAAAGCATGCTCGTGGGAGGGCCTGAGACTGGAAACAGCTTTGCCAGGCTGACTGCTAATGCTTTTGGGGGTCGTGGTCAGAGAGGGATTGGATGGCATGAGCTGTGCAAGTAGGATTCCTCTCCAGCTAACATGTCCTTTGTGCTCTCTAGGCTGCTTGTATCTTTTGACACACCCAAGGCTGTCAGAGATGCTTTCTCCTGCCACCTTCCCCATTTATATATATGAAACAGGGATGTTACTGCACCAAGTGTGTCCTGAGCTCTGCAGATCCTTTCAGAGCCCCTCTTATCCCTCAGAGAACACCTACACAGGGCAAAGTGTGGGACATTTGCCGGGTGGGTGTCCCTTTACTCTATGCTGGCTTGAAGGCTCATGTGTCTCTTAAGCATGCTTGTGCCCTTGCTGCCTGCTCTGGTTATTACTGAGTCAGCATCCACCTGGGCTCTGCAGGTTTGGTGAGCCAGCTGTTGATATTCTTTGATCCCCACAGGGATTGAGACAGGCAATGTGGTGCTGAAGCAGCCGGACAGCGTAGCTGAGATCCAGCCCTCCTCCACAGTGGTGCTGCGGTGTCACATTGATGGCCACCCACGGTAAGGGTTGCCTCCCAAGGAGTGGACCCTGCCAAGGGTCCTCCTGCACCTTCGCTGCGTGCTCTTCTCCTCTCTCTCTCTCTCTCTCTCTGTCTCTCTCCTGTGAGGATTCAGTAGAGTCTAGGGAAGGCGAAAGACAGAATTGAGCCTGTGGCTGAGCAGCGGGGGAGAAGGCAAATGGCTTCCTCAGAGCCGCGTAGCAAGGACCACAGTAAGGACAGGCTGTCACAGTCCAATTGCTGCGCTGCTTGGTGTGCTACAGTCACTCTCCGTTGCTTTCCAGTCGTGTCCTGTCCACTTGGCTGCATGTCTCATGGCTTCGTGTCTGTGTCGGGGCCAGCAGTGGGGATGGAGAGCCAGGGAAATGGGCCATCTCTGAGCTGTCTTCTCTGCGTATGTGCCCTCTGGGGAGCCCTGCTGATGCCCTGCACCTGGTCACCCTCTCACCCCTGTCTTGCAGCCCAACATGGCAGTGGTTTCGGGATGGTACCCCCCTCCCTGATGGCCACAGCACCTATTCTGTCAGCAATAAGGAGCGAACACTAACCCTGCAGAGTGCCAGTCCTGATGACAATGGTCTCTACTACTGCTGTGCTCGCAGTGCCGTCGGCTTTGTCTGCAGCCAGAACAACTTCACGTTGAATATTATTGGTGAGTTGTGCCCTGGTTGCCCAAGGCTGAGAGCTTGGCTGTGTCACTGCTCTGCTTACAGCTGCAGAGTAGGAGCCAGGCTGAAGGGGAAGTGTCAGGCTGGTGTGACTTTCTGTGCAAAGCTTCTGGCCAGAGACAGGCCTGACACACCTGGCTGGGTTTGAACCCTACTTTGTCTACAGGTGTTAATTTTCACCTGCATCTTTCTGAAGCAGGTCTATGTTGTCATCTCTGTTACTGGGGCAGAAGGGTCCCTCTCCTTCAACGAGGTTTGGACCCTGGAGGCTGTAGGTGCTGCTGGATTTGCTAATATCAGTGCCACCATGGTGCCTCAGGGGTGAGACACCCCATTGGTCTTTGGAGGCAAGGCCCAGAGAGGGCAAGAAATGTTGACCTTAAAGAGGTATTTGGAATTGGATAAGGGAGTTTGCAGTCCAGTGACAGGTTTGATGTGTTTGCTAGGAGCCCAGGGTGCTCAGGGCCTTGCTGGAAACAGAACAGTCTTTCTCCAGAGCAGCCACTACATGCAGTCCTGAGCACTGGCTACATAACTACAGCCATGCTGCCATGTCTGCCTCTGTTGGTCAGTGTGATCACAGGATGCACCCAGCTCTTTGGGCTTCTTCAGACCACTGATGAAGGGACACCACAGGCAGCAGCTCTTCTCACCATCCTGTGGTCTCTGCCTTTGCAGATGAGAGCTTTCCTCAGGCAGTGATTGTCCCCCAGGACCTCATCGTGACCAAGAACGAAGAGGCCATGTTTGACTGCCAGTTTGCAGCCGTGCCCCCTCCCACACAGGAGTGGCTCTTTGAAGACAGCCCCATCACCAACAGATCCAAGTAATAGGGACCCCGGTGATGTGGGCAGGGCTGGGAGGAAGAGGGGCACCATGTTCCAGAAGCAACAGAGAGACCAAACCCTGGCCATGCCTAAGGGCATTGAACATCAGGGTGGCCACTGGGATTGGTTTCTCAGCCTGGCTGTCTTGGGTTTAGCAGGGCCCTGGTACTTGTGCATGGCCTTTATCTGCTAGGACTTACCAAGCAGCTTGTCCTCAAATGAGTCTGTGGGGCTAGATGCCCACACATGATGATCCCCAGAGATGGAGATGCCTCCTAGCCCTAGATGTCCACATATGTCAATTTCATGGAGCCAGGGACAGCTCACACCCCAGACACCAACCTAGGACAATTCCCAGAGTTTGGGATGCATCCCAGTACCAAATGCCCACAGGTGATGATCCCTAGATTTAGGGACATCTCCCACCCCCTGATATCTGTACAGCAGTCAGTGGGCTGGCCCATCGCTGTCTTGCACCTCCAGATACCACTGCATAGTGATCCCTAGAGATAGGAATGTTTCTGAGCCCCAGAAACCTACATGTGGGGCACTCCCCAGAGCTGGGGACATCTCCCAGCCCAGGCTGCCTGTGGACAGTGATCCTGGAGCCCAGGATGTCTCTCAGCTGGACTGTGCAAGGCAAGTGATGCTATCTGGGTGCCTGATGCCCAGTGGTCTGGCAGTTCCCAGGCACCACCTTGTGTCCCCTACCCCTTTTACTGTCTGTGCCAGCTTTCAGAGCTGACCCAGTTTAGTGATGCATCTTTTGGTGGGAGACAGGTCTTCTTCAAGAGACTTCTATTATCTCATTTCCTCCCTGAAGCATATGTCCCACCATCTCCTTGTTTATGTGTGCTGCTTCTCCTGCCCTGGGAAGCTTTGACTTGGCACAAAAATCTCCCTCTTGGTTCCATGGGCTCATGTGGGGCTGTGGCTCTGGTCCATGTTCTGCAGAGATGCCCACTAAACCCCGCCTCTCCCCACATGCCCAGGACCACCGTCTTTGCCAATGGCTCCCTGCTGATCACCCAGGTGAGGGCTCGCAGCACCGGTGTCTATAAGTGCATTGGCCATGGGCAGAGGGGGAAAGCTCTTGTGCTGAAGGCGACTCTGCAGCTAGCAGGTGAGATCCTGGGGCTGATGGCAGGGTGGACAGTGGGTCCCAGAGCTGCAGTGTCGCTCTGGAGCTATGTGATAATATAGTGCTGAGGTGGTACATGGAGAACTGCTTGCATTATCTGTGAAATGGCTCATCCTTACTGCCTGGATGAGGGGACCAAACATAGCTTGTGCTTTCTCTCCCTCGGCCGGTGCCTTCCATGGCGATGTTGATGCTGTTCGTGCCCTGTTTGAGCCCTGCTGTCTATTGCTTCTCTCAGAGATCGAAGAAATGGCACCCTTCTCCCCGAAGGTGTTGACAGCAAACCAAGGGCACCATGTGGCCTGTGCTGCCCCGCGAGGTGTACCCACCCCACAAGTCTGGTGGGAGAGGAACCAAAAACGAATTCCCACTGCTGGCAGAGTGCACCAAGAGGCAGAACAGCTTGTTTTCACCACTATCACCGAGACGGATGCAGGGACCTACACATGCCATGCTGCCAACAAGGCTGGAGAGAAGAAACAGGAGCTGAGCATCATTGTGGCTAGTAGGCAGCTTTCCAAGAAGGGCTGGGAGTAAAGAAAGGGACTGTGTAGAGGGTTAGAGTGAACTGGGGTGGGATGGTGCATCACCTCACTGACACGTCTGATGGCTGGGCTGCAGGGCCCCTTGGTGGCTGCACACTGCCTGTCTGGTCTGTGCTGGTGCTGGCCAGAGGGGGGGTGAGCAGCCCTGTGTAACCTGTTGCCTCCATGCCCAGCGGTACCCAAGTGGGTGGAGATGCCCAAGGACAGCCAGCTGGAGGAGAGCAAGCCAGGATACCTACACTGCCTCAGCAAGGCCTCCCTGAAACCCACCGTCACCTGGTACCGCAATGGTGTCTCCATTGCTGAGGTGAGGCAATGGGGCAAGCCCTTGGCATTCATGGGCACTTCTGCCAGGCATCTGCTCATCTCCTTCCTCTGCTGCTGTTTCTCATGTTGCTCCTAGGCTCAACATCACTGTCACCCCTACTCTGGCCATATTCTGGCACCATATCCAACCTACTGGTGTATGGGTGCACAACTGGCTGTCTCTAGACACTTGACTGGCAGCCAGCCCTGTGCTTTTGGGGCAGTGACAAGAGAGGTGTCCCTCAGGAATATCTTTGCAGCTTGTCTCCGTTTTCTGTGTGGGTCTGAGCAGTGCTGGGTCTATCCTGAGGCATGGTGTGGGCATGTGGAGTGTCACAAGCAAGGTCTGAGCCCAGGGCTAACGACAGTGTTGTTTCTCCCTCCCTCCCTGCAGGACTCACGGTTTGAGATCTCTGAGAATGGGACACTGCGGATCAACAATGTGGAGGTGTACGACGGGACCGTGTACAAGTGTGTGAGCAGCACACCAGCAGGCAGCATTGAAGGATATGCGCGCGTGCACGTGCTGGGTACGCTGACAAGTACTGCACACCCTCCCTTTGTGGGGAACTCTTTCCTGGCAGGGTACAGTCATGATAACCCCCAGGTCCAGTGCCTCCTGCAGCTGGGGGAGGGCTTAACAGCACATCTGTCTCTTGCAGAGAAGCTGAAGTTCACCCCACCACCTCAGCCACTACAGTGCATGGAGTTTGATAAGGAGGTTACAGTGTCCTGCTCAGCCACTGGCCGGGAAAAACCCACCATCCAGTGGACTAAAACAGGTAAGGGGGGACTTGGATGCAATATGTCCATTTCTGATCTGGGGCCCCAGGAACTTTGCACTGGCCTACCTCCGGCATGGGTGAAGCAGCGGTGCTGCGGCCGCCTGGGAAGCTGCCACATGGCACAGTGCTTCATGCGTGACTGCTGTGTCCCTCTTCTTGCATCCTGCAGATGGAAGCAGCCTGCCATCCCATGTCAGCCACAATGCTGGCATCTTGTCCTTCCACAAGGTGAGCAGGAGTGATTCGGGGAACTACACGTGCATCGCCTCCAACAGCCCGCAGGGCGAGATCCGTGCCACTGTGCAGCTCGTGGTAGCAGGTGAGGGCTCAATAGCAGGCAGGTGGGTTTCCTGCTGTGTTGGCCTCACAGCGGGTTTGCCTGGGTGACACCCAACTGGCATGTCCATTCAGAGAGAACTGTCTGGTCTGACCCCAAGCTCTGCCCTGTGACACTTTGAGTGTCTGTTTTGTCAGTGCTTTGCATAAAACCTGGCATGGGCCACTGTGCCAGTGCTGGCCCTTCTCCCTTGTGGGAGTTCAGCACCATTCACAGGAGCTGACAGCATTCATGTTGGCCTCTCTGCCTTCAGTTTATGTCACCTTCAAGCTAAAGCCAGAGCCCATGACAGTGTACCAGGGACACACAGCCATGTTCCAGTGCCAGGCAGAGGGGGACCCTGTGCCACACATCCAATGGAAAGGGAAGGACAAGATTTTGGATCCCGGCAAGCTCCTGCCCAGGTACACAGCCTCTGTTCCAAACTGAAATGTGGCACAGCATGGTGCTCCCTGTGCCTACCCAGCATGCTGATGGTGTGGTCTCAGTTCCCAATCTGGGGGGCACACAGTCAGTTATCTCCAAGTCTGAGGGTATGGACTCCCCTGGCCCCAGGGTTACCTTTTCTGCTACAGCCTGCAAAGCTGCAGTTGAGCAGCAACCATTTGTTCTTGAGTATTGCACAGCCTGAGATTCAAGATGACCGCACTGGGGACATGAGGCTGAGGCATCCTGGGGAGATGGGGCTGCAGGTGCCTCAAGCCTGCCTCTGCCCTCTGGTGCTTGCAAAGGGCTCTATGTGGTTGGCAGGATTCAGATCATGCCTAATGGCTCCCTGGTGATTTACGACGTCACCACCGAGGACTCTGGAAAATACACCTGTATTGCCGGCAACAGCTGCAACATCAAGCACCACGAGGCCTTCCTGTATGTTGTAGGTAAGGGGTTGGGACATGGCCTCCTGGTATCTCCAGCAGCTACAGGCTCTGCTTCTGGCCCCAGTGGTGGGTGCTGCATGTCAGGTCATGCCTGCTAGGAAGTCACAGCAGCATCCCTGTTGGGATGCAGCACAGTGTGCTGTGGGATGTGCCCAGCATTCTGTGGCTAGAAGGAGGAGTGGTTGGGCTTTTCTCATTCCACCAGTACATTCCTAAACAGGATTTGGCAAATCCCTCCACACCCTCATGGGTTCTGTGCTTTCTGCCCCACAGACAAGCCAGCAGCAGAAGAAGATGAGGGACTTGGCAGCCACACACCCTACAAGATGATCCAGACCATTGGGCTTTCGGTGGGGGCAGCTGTTGCCTACATTATTATTGTGCTGGGGTTGATGTTCTACTGTAAGAAGCGCAGAAAAGCCAAGAGGCTGAAGAAGCACCCAGAGGGCGAAGAGCCTGAAATGGAGTGTCTGAATGGTGAGGTTTGCACCTCTGGGGGTTGGGATTTTACTGCTGGCCCCTTACTCCTGGCCTGGAGGGACTGAGGGGCAGGGAACTCCCAGGGAACAGGGGACTCCTCTTTATCTTTGGGAGTCTCTTGCTCTTGATTTTGGCTATGGCTGGTGGCAGAGATCTGCTGCCAGGTGAGAAATAGGCAAGTTAGTGAGAAACCTGCATCCCAGCCCCACATCATGCCCAGGTCTGTCTGCTGAGTTATGTATCGCTCCTGCTTTCCAGCACCCGTACATGGCAACACACACACCCTTTGTCAAGAGGAGGGGAGTATTCCTATTGCAGTGTAATGAGACAGTAGTACTCTGCCAGCCTGTTCAAATCACAGTTCAGCAGCTCCTGGTTCTGGAGGGAAAACTCAGTGAACATCCCTGAACTCTGCAATCAACTCATCCTGTTACCTCTGAAACCCATATAAGCTTTGACCATCTACAGCATCCTCCGACAAAGACTTCTGGAGCATAACAGGTTATCTAAAAGCTATCTCTTTGCTTTTCAAGCTTGTCACCTATCATCTCTGCACTGGAATACACAGCTCTTCTCTTATGTCTGATCGTTCCTGTGAGTGCCTTTTCTGGTTGCACTGTCGCCTTTCTGAGACAGGGAGCCCCAGACAGGACTTGGTGCATCCAGCTTTGCTTTTGCTCCCAGCTGTGCCACTGGCTTCAGTTCCCTGTCCACAGAGCTCACTCTGGAGAGCAGGTAGCTCAGGGCTGAGCCTGCCACCATAGATGGAACATCAGAGTTGCTTTTTCCAGGCCTCGTGTTGTATCTCTAGCTGCACCTCCCCGTGCTCAGTGTCTCTTTGCAGCTGGCCTGTACTCTTGCTGCTAGCTAATTTGGCAGCTTTGACAAACAGCTGCCAGCAGCGCCCCATCCTTATTGGCAGCATGCTCTACTACCCTGGTTCCTACCTTCTGTGTGTCCGTTGGAGGATGTTCCATCCTGTCCTGTGGCAGCTGAGATGATTTTTAACAGCTGTTTCCACGAGACCCTGCAAATAGGCTAAACTAGGTCTCCATTGTGTGTAACTCTTTCAAGTGATCCCAAGAGATTTCTGGGGCATTTTCATTTCCAAAAGCTGTTGGATCTCTTTCTCCAACAGCATGACTGTCTTTGCACCTCTGATGCCAGTGAGGACTTGGAAGTGATCAGGTGCAGTGGAGTTTGCTGCCCTTATGATTTCCTGGATCTCCCCAACCCTGCATTGTAAATGCAGACATCACGCTTCCCCCTTCTAGTTCTCCAGTGCACAGCCACCTCCTGACTGCGTTGGGATTGCTGTGAGGTCCTGGCAAAACATCACTGCTGGGTTTGTCTCCTATTTTTCTTCCTGTGTTGATACTTCAAATAGAGATACACCTCTGGAAGAGAAGTCTGGCTGTGGGGAGCCTCTTGGGAGCAGAGATGCAGGAGTATCTCTACAGCTTTGTGCTCTGCTGCTTTTGCCACTGTGAGCTCTTTCCGTAGACAAGTTGCAGGCAGCTCACCTGTGCCAGCAGGTTCTTGACACCATCCTCTTTCTGAGAAAGGAATTGGGTTTGGGTTTTTTGTTTTTTGGGGGTGGTGTTTTTGTTTGTTTGTTTTGGTTTTGTTTTTTTGTTTTGTTTTGGTTTTTTATTTTGTTATTTTCTTTGCCTATTTGTACTATATATTTTTTTTATTCTGCCAGAGTTTGCCTCTTCTTATCCCCTTCATTTGGAACCATTTTAGCTGTCAGAGATGTATCCTTCCTGTTGCAAGCAGACCCAGTTGCCCAGATGTCTGCACTCCTTTTTGGTACTTCTGTAGCCTCTCTGGAGAAGTGATTTGTGTTTGCTGTCAGCTCAAGTCCCCTGCTTCACTATGGTCTTCGAAGATTTGGCTCTTTTCTTCCTTTTGCTGTGGTCCCTCTTTAGCTGGGTGACCTGAAGTATCTGAGCACCTACATGATGACAAGTACTCCCTGGCTGACCGTCAGCTGACTTTTCCTGTGGCCTCAGGATCCAGACAGATTTGACCTTCCTATGGATTTGCAGTGGATCCTTCCTATGGATTTCCTATGGATCAGTGCACTCCTAACAAGTCAGTCACCTTCCAAGGTCATGTCCCAGGTGTGCCACATCCTCTGTAACAAGGGTGCTTGCTCTCAGTGTCCCTCTGACTGTGCTGCTTTTTTTGGATGAATACAGACCCATAGCATTTGGGGAGGTTAACAGTTGTGGGGACTGAGGGGAGCATTTGATTTCTGTGATAATTTCTCCAGGGCAGCAGTGGCTTTCTCCGGGAGATGCTCAGGTGTTGCAGGTATCTGGGCAAATCAGGGAGCTCCTCTATATTTGGTTCCCCTCTGAACTGCTGGATACATAAATTAAACTTCCTGGTCATTTTTATGGTTCCTTTGTTACTGTCTTTTCAAAGCCCTGTGAAACATGGGGGTGTCCTCAGAAGTGTCCATTGTTGCTGCCTGCTGGTGCTGTCTCGCAGTGGATGTGTGCTCGCTCTGCAGCCTTCAATATTTTCTTGACACAGTTGCAGCAATCACCTCCTATTATCCTCTTGGCTTCAAGCTTGTGGTCTTGAAACACTTTGTGTCAGTCACGAGTGCAGACATCACAGGGTCAGTCTTGCTAATAATTGGCATAAAAGCAGGGAGAGTGTAACTAGCATCAGGCTTTGGTTTATAAGGTAGATGCTGTTTTTTCACTATGGTCTTTTGCAAATGGTACTCCAGTGTGTGAGAGGGGACAGCTGTATCTCTGCTGTCATCTGTCCATTCTGCAGCAAAGCACCACCTGCAAGGGTATCCATGGTTCTTAAGTCAACATATCTCAGTCTTCACAGCTCCAAGCCCACCTGTGACAAAGCCATGGTCCCTTGTCATTGTGGCCAGACCTGCTCAGGATGTACTGGTGGGCTCGTACCTCTCTTATGCACATCTCTTGGGCATGAAGAGACTGTGGTTATAGTGAGCAGGGTTCTCTCTGCTTTATCTCTGCCTCATACATCCAATCTCCTGCTGCTGTTCTGCAGAGTACTGTCAGTGGTAGTTTGGATGTAGCCACTCCTTTGGGATGCCTGAGTGTAATGGGATGGACAAGGCCAGATGGGGCTGGTTGGCTTTGGGACCAAAGCCATTGCTCAGCATTTGATTTCAAGGGTGGCTGCAGGGCTGCCAGAGATGGGACTGGATGTTAGCCCAGATGAAACAACTGTGTGGAGGCCACTCTGCTCCCTGGGGCTTAGACATCAAGCTGGGGGCTTGGAGCCAGTTGTGAGTTCTTGGACTGTCAGCCCCAGAAGGGGCTGATCCCCAGCATGACTTTACACATCCTGGCAGGATTCTAAAGCTGTTTGTACTTCCCTTGCAGGTGGTGCTTTGCTGCAGAATGGGCAGATGACAGCAGAGATCCAGGAAGAAGTGGCCTTGACCAACCTGGGCAGCAGCTCTGGGGCCAGCAAGCGGCACAGTGCTGCTGACAAGATGCACTTTCCACGTTCCAACCTGCAGACAATCACAACCCTGGGTATGCTGGGCCACCCTGTCCCTGACCCAACTCCAGTAGGAAACCTGTGGCTGAAACCCCATCACTTTCTAGCCAAAATACTGGATGTGCTGGGGTACAGACGGCAGACAAATACATATGCTGTCCCAGTGTTATGTTGTCTTCTCATGTGCTGCTCTACACTTCCAGGAAGGGGGGAGTTTGGTGAAGTGTTCCTGGCCAAGGCAAAAGGTACAGAGGATGGTGAGGGGGAAGCACTTGTCCTGGTAAAGAGCCTGCAGACAAGAGATGAGCAGCTGCAGCTGGACTTCCGGAGAGAGGCAGAGATGTTTGGCAAGCTGAACCACTCCAACGTGGTGCGGCTGCTGGGGCTGTGCCGTGAGACAGAGCCACACTACATGGTCTTGGAGTATGTGGACTTGGTAAGGGCCCTACCAGCAGTGCCTGCAGTGAGGAAGAGGGGTGGACAATGGGCATGGGGCCTGCAAGTCTGACAGCCCAGGACAAGCAAGGTGTAGGGAGACCAAGCTGAGATAACTGCTGTCAGCCAACATGCGGGGGGGTCTTCTTCAAGGCCTGGAGGTGTCCTCATCTTCTTCCACATCCTCCTGATTTCTGGTTTATGTTTAGGACTCAGCTGAGTAAGTTAAGCTATGGGATTCCATGCTGCAGAATGACTGTAAATGCTAGAGATTACTATGGGGAGCCTGGAGTTCATGGAAGAGAAATCAGTTTGGGCCTTGAGAAACCTTGGAAACATCAGGCTTGCTTGCCCTGATCTTAGTCATTTGAGGCCCAGAAGTGAGATACTGGCTTGTCCTACAGGGCAGGGACCAGGAGGATAGATGTGGACTAGGAGATGAGGATGTGTGGGCCTCCCGGTGGGCCTGCCACATCTGGGCACTTCAGGGACTGATGAGGCTGGCAGCATGGAGAGCTGCTGCCTCTGAGTTGCTCTCTGTCTCCCAGGGGGACCTGAAGCAGTTCCTGAGGATCTCCAAGAGCAAAGATGAGACTCTGAAGCCACAGCCTCTCACTACGAAACATAAGGTGATAGTGCAGCTTTGGAAGTGTGGTGGGGCTGGGAACCCTGAGGAGGTCAGCCAGAGCTGACATCTCTCTGGGGTTAGGTGTCTCTGTGCACACAGGTGGCCCTGGGTATGGAGCATCTCTCCAATGGAAGGTTTGTGCACCGGGACTTGGCAGCCAGGAACTGCCTGGTCAGTGCCCAGCGGCAGGTCAAGATCTCATCCCTGAGCCTCAGCAAGGACGTGTACAACAGGTCAGCTGGGAGCCTGGCCGGAGAAGGGGAGGGGATGGAATGGCACCGGTCTCATTGCCTGCCTGTCCTGCTTGCAGCGAGTACTACCGCTTCCGCCAGGCCTGGATCCCGCTGCGCTGGATGTCACCTGAAGCTGTACTGGAGGATGAGTTCTCCACTAAGTCAGATGTGTGGTCCTTTGGCGTACTTATGTGGGAAGTCTTCATGCATGGAGAGATGCCCTACACTCCACTGACAGATGATGAGGTCCTAGCAGGTATGTGGAGTACCTTGTGCTGTCCCTGACATTGTAGTCTGCTTCCTTTTCTTGTGGTAGAGTGAGACAGACAGTGTGATGTTCCCTCTCTTCACCCAATGCTGGTCTGGCGGGGGAGGCTGTACCAGCACACATGGAGAGATGATTCCCTCTTTGCACCTTGTGGAGAGGATCATAGAATCATACAATGGTAGGGGTTGGAAGGGACCGTACCCCTCTTTCCAGTGGCCCTTTGGACTTTGCTTTCATGCCAGGTCTGCAGTCAGGAAAAATGAAGCTCCAGCACCCTGAGGGCTGCCCTTCCCGTCTCGTCAAGCTGATGCAGCGCTGCTGGTCCCCCAGCCCTAAGGATCGACCCTCCTTCAGTGAACTCGCGACCGCCCTTGGGGACAGCCCAGCTGACAGCAAAGCCTGAGCATCCCAGCCCTTGCTGGGGAAGGACGCAGTGGGGTAGACAAGGAGTCTGTAGGTGCCTGGGGAACCCCTGGCAGTCCTGTGGGTCCCTTGCTGTACCAGACCCTGATGCGCCAGCGAGCAGCTCAGCACCAGCAGTTGCTGGACTCAAAGCACAAGCCAGTGTACCCCAGCTCCCCCACCCCTCCTCCACAGGTCCCAAAAGACAGCGCTTGCTGCCTCTTGCTCTCCACCTGCCCAGCTTGGTGCCCTTGGGCTGCTGGTGTGGATGGAGGGCAGCTCTCCCTCACTCAGAGAGAGCTGGGCTCTAGCACCAGACTCTTGGTCCCTGCTTGCCATGTACATATCTGCCGGCCTGGTCCGGCCTTTCTCTCTATCCATCTGTGCTAGGCATGCCTGCTTCCCCCCTGCACCATGGGTACAGGCCAGCTGGCAGGAACACAAAGTGCCTGGCATATGAAGGATCTCGCTACCTTTCCCAACTACCCTGTGCCTTTTGGGGGTTTTTTTCCCTTTTTTTTTATTTTCTTTTTTTTTTTCTTTTTTTTTTCTTTTTTTTTTTTTTTTTTTTTTTTTGTACAATGACTCTGGGCAGTGCCCCCTCTCCCTATTTTCCAGAGTACTGACACTCCTCCCTACCATAGTATTTCTGTTACTGGAATGCAGCCTAGAGTGGGTTAGTTTGTTTGCTTGAGCAGAGGGTACCACAGACAAGAAGGGTTGGGTTTGGTTGGGTTTTTATGTGCTGCTCTCAATAAAGAAGGCTTTTTGTTTGTTTGTTTGTTTGTTTTGGTCATTGTAAAGTGCTGCTGTCAGGTGGCTGTTTAACTGGTTTTTTTTTTCCACCTAGTTCCTGGGAAGGGGTGGGGTGAGTTCCTTCTGTCTCATGTATTTAACCCTTTTGCCCCCTTCCTAGATGCGTCTGAGATACTGTTCCCCACCTGTTGTGCCCTAAGGGAGCACTTTGCTCAGCACTTATTTTCTCTTGGGGCAGTAAGGGGTTGCCCTCCAAGAGATGTGTGTGTCTCAAGAGAAAATGTCCCTTTCAGACTCCTGCAAATAACCACTAATAGATGCATTGACAGGCTCCCTGCCCAGTTCAGGTATCCAAGCTTTCATAGTAACTCTTCCATTTTGTGTGTGTGCATGAAGCCCTATGGCAGCTTTGCAGACAACACTGGGTTTTTGCACAGGACATTTGAGCTGCTGGTTCTTACAGCATTGAGGAGCTAGGAGGATGAGGCCTGGGTAGGAATACTGGGGGAGCTCCTGCTGTCTCATGTCGGCTGCAGACCTTTCACCTGTGCTAATGGCCCTGAGCAATGGCAGGGTCCTGGCAGTCTCTTCTTGGGAAAGGAGGAGTGGGCATATGATCTATATGAAGCCTCAGTGCCCACACATGAACGTGAGTCAAACTAGTAGAGGGTAGGCCTTTTCCCTTGGAGTCAGAGTGGGACACTGAGTTTGGCCAAGCTGCAGACCAGCAGTTTTGCTTGCTGCACAGCTCTAGGTAAGGAGATCACAGAAAAAGATCTGATCTCTTCTAGGAGGCCTAAAAGGGCTTGGACTTGGGGTGATCGACATGAGCTGGACAACAGAAATTCATACTGCATATTATGAAAAATGCTTCCCCTCCCCCAAGGGTGGAAATGGTCCTGAGACAGTCCCAGAGAAGCTGTGGGATCTCATTTGTCAGAGATACTCAACTCTGGACCAGTTAAGCCATGATCAGTCCAGTATAGTTGGCTCTGCTTTAAGCAGGGGTGGACCAGAAACGTCCAGGATTCCATTCTCGTCTCTGCTACAGAGAGAGGCTATGGAAATGCTGAAGGGTGAAGAGGGCTCATTTCTTGGAATGTGTTAGCTGGCTCTGAGCTCAGATCTGATCCAGGGCTTGGGAATGGTGACAGACAGGCCTGTCTGGATATAAGCGTTTTTTTGTGTAGAGGGCAGAGTTAGCGAAAGTGTTTGTCCCTTTCCTAACACTTGTGTCTTGCAGTGGGGAAGCTGTGGAGTCTCCCCAAGCTGAGGCCTCTTTGTGAGGCTGTGGCTAAATGTTAGGGCCCTCGCTCCTTCCTAGACCTGGTGCTCCTTTGTATAGCAGGCTTGGTAGCAGCTTACTACCACCCTGAGGTTTTGCTGCCTCCATTACCCTTTTCCAGATGGCTTGGCCCCAGCCTGGGGCTGATGACATTGTGCACAGGGGGAGGAGCTGTTATGGGCACAAGTCTTGGATGTAACTTCACTCCTTGCAACCTTACATGCCTCTTGTCGCTCTTCCTAGTTATTCCCCCATGTGTACGCAGCCCTTTTGAAGTGTGCAAGTGCTGTAGTGCTGCTGCATGCATCCTCTCCAACTTGGAAGTGACCTCTCTCATGCATTTGCTGTTGATTGGTGTTCTTTTGTTCCATCTTTCCCATCCATCCCGTTCCTGTGGACTTTCCTGTCTGCTGCCTTACATCTCAGGCAGGATGGCTGCACACGGTGGGCTGGATTCCTGCACCCAAGTCACTAATAAATGTGTCTTGTCTTGTCTGTGTGTCCCTGTGGTATTCTTCACTTCTAGAGTACATCTTGCTTCAAAAATACTCTTGAGCTGGTTCTGCAACTGCTTTCTTGGATCATTGTGGACAGATCGTATCAGCCTGTCACTCAATCCTCCTAGTTGGACTAGCATTCCTACACTGCAGCATCTCCTCTCACCCCTCAGCAGGGGTTACCTACTCTGTGCTGGTCATTTTTGCTTTGCCTCAGAGGCTGCCAGGGAGGTGAGGGGCAGATAAGGGTAGTTGTACAGCATTATTTGATAGGCCAGTGAGTGACCTTAAGTCTCTGCCCCAGGCAAAGGCTACCTGCATATTGGACTCAATGAATGATCCCTTGTCCTCCTATCTTGCTGCCCCATGTCAGGTATGACAGGCAGATTAGCAGGACTATTGCTGTGCTCGCCCAAAATGCTTCTGGATGGGTTGAAGTCAGGCACTGTCACTTGTGGTGGCCCAGCCAAGCAGTGCTTCTGTGGTGCCACTGCTGTATCATTGCTCTGTCAGCTTCATGCAAACAGGTATCTCTGTGTTCTGAGAGGGAGCCACATGGTTGTAGTGAGCTGATTCTGTGAGCAGTGTCAGGATGTGGTACTCAGCTTTATCCTAACAGATCCTGGGGACTTGAGTGCTTGTTTACCATGCAGCAAAGACTGGTGACTACAGGGAAGCACCCAAATGGAAAGGCACCAAAACCAGGACAAACTCCAGACCGAAAGGGTGAGGAAAGATGAGGGTTGGGATTGTGTATTTTGGGGAGTGATGTCATGAAAAAGTTCTTTATCCTTGGGGATGGGACAGATGTTGGCCAAACTAATTGGAAACAGCAAGCTGAGCAAATACAGTGGTAACTAAATGTGGTGGAGGAGAGCAGGAAATCAGAGCCCCTGCAGGAGAATGAGAGGACCTGGGAGCAGCTAACAAGAGGTGGGATCCAATTCTCTCAGTTGAAGGAAGATCTTTAAAAAACCACAGCTTGGGAAAGGAAGACAACCTGTGGTATCCAAGACCAGAAAGAACAATATAGCTTCATCAGAGCAAAGGTCCACCTAGCGGGCCACTAGCTGTGGCCAAAAATGGGACATAGACTGAACAGCATAAAAGGATAGCAAGCAGGTATGCACTGTCCCAGCTAACAACTCCTTAAAGCATAAGGAGACCTCCAAACTAGACTTTTCCAGCAGTCTTTGATTTTTTTTTCTTGTCAGAAAGTTACTGAAGTTCCCCTTATGCCTATGTATACTTTAAACACCCCAGGGCAATAAGGGCACAGACCCACTATGCAGCCTGAAGAAGGGCTTTTTTGGTTTGTTCTAATTTCGCTTGCTGCCCTGTGGCTCTTATGCAGCCGTGTCAGGCACGGAGGGGGGGGTGGAAGGGAAGGGAATTAATGGGCCTTAATTATCATAAGCAACCTCAGGTGGGACCTCCCACCCTCCTGAGCTGCATTTAAGCTCAAGCCTGGGCTTTCACTTGTGTTTTGAGCAATCTTGTAGCTGTTCTTGTTTTGGTCTTGCCTGCCTTCCAGGAGTATATTGTAGCCTTATTATTTGGTCTTGGTTTTTTGCTGTATCGCCTCACTGGGTGGATGCTGGGCCTGGTACGTTGCTTGCTCTGTGGATGGACCCTGTTACCAACACATCATTCTGATTTGCTCAGGTACTGTGGGAATATATATGTTGGAGGGGAGGGGCACCCTGAGATACTAGCTAGTCAGCCCTTACAAAACGGTTTCAATCATGCTGTTCGTGATACTGCATCGGAAGGGCAGAAGCACCACTCTGCTAATCAAAAAAAGCACGTTAAGAAAGGCCCTAACCTCATTTTACATGCACAGTCATATCTCAAATCTAATTGTTACTGCTCATAGAAGGGGTCTGGCTGTTGAAAAAAAAGGACCATCTACCTGTACTTAACAGCAGTCAAAAAAGCATGTGAAGTATCAATGGTAAGATCAGTAATCATCACAACCCTGGTGTTGAGTGCAGAGGGTGTTCAAATGTGAATGAAGAGCTGGAAAAGAATGAGAAAGGGCTTGCTGAAATGTCCTAAAGGAGGACTGCAAAGGGGACATGGAGGGCTGGGGTGATGCTGGGAGCAGCTGGCAGCAGAGCCTGTGTTACAGTGGAGCTGGTACAAGGCAGCACCTTGTTTGGAGGGATCCTTGGGGGTAATTGAACAGGAGGCTTTTATGGCGTAGTGTCACAGCTATGTAAGAAGCTGGTTAGAAATGTGAATTTTATGACTGAGGGGTTGTAATTGATAATAACCCTGAAGATTAAATGGGACTGTCAAGTTATCAAAAAAAATGGTTTGATGCTTTCAACTGCTACTGGGTGCTGGTTTTGCTAGAGATGTCTAGAGTTTCTGGTAACTTGTGTCCTGTGGGTGATAGTGGCCTGGGGACAGGGCTTGGCTCTACAAGCGTGCATCTAACTGTCTTAGTGATAGATTAGCATCCTAGGAAGCTCATAGGCAGGCCGATGTTCTGGTCCCACTCAGAGCACAGTGTCTTGGAAAGCCTCCCCAAGATGAGGCTAGGGAGGGAGATGATGGCAGAAGAAGGTATGAGCCAGCTCAAAATGATCCAGTTCTCACCTCTTGCCTTTGCAGATTCTTCACAGAATCACAGAATTACCGAGACTGGAACAGACCTCCAAGATGATCAAGTCCAGCCTATGACCCAACACCATGACATCAGCTAGACTATGTCACTAAATGCTACATCCAATCTTTCCTTA
>JANHGN010009139.1:0-39818 GCA_024605025.1 Megaceryle maxima
ATCTTGGCTTGTATCAGGAATAGTGTGGCCAGCAGGTCTAGGGATGTAATTCTCCCCCTGTACTCAGCACTGGTGAGACCTCACCTTGAGTACTGTGTGCAGCTCTGGGCCCCTCACTTCAAGAAGGATATTGAGGTGCTGGAGCGGGTCCAGAGGAGAGCGAGGAGGCTGCTGAGGGGACTGGAGGGAAAGTCTGATGAGGAGAGACTGAGGGAGCTGGAGTTTTTCAGCTTTGGAGAAGAGGAGACTCAGGGGGGACCTTATCACTCTCTACAACTACTTGAAAGGAAGTTGTAGTCAGGTGGGAGTCAGGCTCTTCTCCCAGGCAACTGGTGACAGGATGAGAGGACATGGCCTGAAGCTGCACCAGGGGAGGTTTAGGTTGGATCTTAGGAAGCACTTCCTCTCAGAAAGGGTGATTAGACACTGGAATGGAATGCCCAGGGAGGTGGTGGAGTCACCATCCCTGGAGGTGTTTAAGGAAAGATGGGATGTGGCACTGAGTGACATGGTCTAGCTGATGTCATGGTGTTGGGTCGTAGGCTGGACTTGATGATCTTGGAGGTCTATTCCAGACTCAGAAATTCTGTGATTCTATGTAACCCATGCTCTGATTATATCCAAAATCAGAGGCTTTGAGTCTGAACCAAAGCATCCTTGAGCTGGAAAACAACAGCCTTGAAAGTCTTTAAGCAGCATCCAGGATATTTTTGTGGTCCTCTGTGCTTCTTCCTTTTGATGTGTATAGCAGTTGATTTCAACTAGCCCCAGAGGCTGTTGCCATTAAGATGAGGTTCAGTCAAGCCTCTACACTTCTATCTCCTTTGCCAAATTGACTTACGGAACCTCTGTATATTCCTGCAGTTTCCTACTGAAACTGATCTTCTCATGTATGTTCTCTTCATCCATCTCTGCTCAAGGACCCCATTATACTCTCACCTTAGCTCAAGTATGCTGAGTTTCTCTCTTTTTTTCAGCCAGATAAATATTGTCTAGCCATTCCAGTGAAATGATTTGTTGCTGAAAATTGCTAGTGAAGGTTTGTCCTCATACCTCAGCTGGTATCAGAAATAATTGAACAACCAATCTATATGGTAGACATTCTGTCTTCCTCAGTCCCCTGGCATGTTCAATACTCTTACAAAAAGATAAGTGTCCATGAATAAAATTGTAAATGGTTAACAATGGTTAACATCAGTTTACTCATTTTTATTGCTAATTGATGGATGGAAAGGTGAGGTGTAGGAATCTGTTACTGGCAGGCAACAGGTCGTTTCTCAGACAGGGGCAGTGGAAGCTGATGGTTTTCTGGGTGATGCAGATGGTCCTGCTGCGAAGTATGAGGTGAAAATTGGTCTGGCTGAGTGGTAAGCAACTTGAGAGAAGCAGAGAGAAAATAATTTCAGATGAGGAAGATTGAAAAATTATAGGGGTAAAAGGCTTTAAAATCCACTTTGTACCTTGTAATTCCAAGCATCCCATGAAGTTTTAAGTGGTGCCACAGATTAGGTGAGCTAAGTAGACATAATATTAAGGAGAGAATAACGAATAACAAAATGTTCTGACTGCAAAATTCAAGCACAGGGTTTTTTTTAAATTTATCTGCAATCAGAACTCAGAATTTTTCTGGGGAGGACAAAATAAATTTGGCAAATCCCATTAGGGATGGGAAGCGTTATTTGAAATGAAAGTAATTTTTAGAACTGGTACAGCTGTTAATAATCAATACCAAGTACAGTGCAAACAAGAACACATGGAAGAGAAAGAATTCACATAGCTTGTATTCACCTCATTTTCAGTCCTATCTTAAAAGGAAGATTACTCCTAGCACTTCTACCTTCTTAACAGGCCTTCATACAAAGGTTATGGTGCCCAGCTTACCTACATAAAATAGCTTTATCTTTAGATTTATTGGATAACTGTTATCAAGGAGAGCTTTACATGCTCAGTACCTCTGAAATGGTTGAAAATGTTAGTTGGTGCATGCTTATGATTTGAAAGCCTGCAGTTAGACTCACAACTCAGGAAAGGCAAGGCAGACAACCTCTGTGATTTTAAACATGACTCTCACAATCATTTCTGTTGCTCTTCAAGCACCACTTTGTGGAACTTCTTTGAATCAGCAGAGTGCCTCAGCTTTATTTTTAACATTTTTAGAGAAAGTGCTTGGTGTGGTTGGAAAGAAAAATCTCAAAAATGTGACCCCTAGTAGTTCAGAAAACAGACTACAATTAAGAAGACTTAATTTTTTTTTTTTTTCTGTTATTATTTCAAGGGCAGTATCATGATTTGGTGACCATTAAAAAATTTAGGAAGTCTATAGTTGACACTAACTAAAACATTAACCATAGTTACATTAGAAATTATTATCCAAAACAGAACAATAAATTATACTACTAAAATGTAAGTACATTCTTTCAGGAATATGTAACCTAAATTGGACTTTATTTGCAATAAAGAAATAAGCAGTGAAGCCACAGAAAATCCCATTGTTTTATTTATTTATTTATTTAGTGTAAAGAGAAGAGGAAATAGAGTAACCAAGAAGTAGATAAATAGCAGTAGATAATACATGAAGAGATCATTAGTTTAGAATCTTTTGTATTTTCAGACTTCCTTGCTTGTTAACTGTTTCAAAGTAAATTTGAAAAGTGCCCAGGTCAATGAATAAGGTAAGTGTGATCTTAAGTGAAATGAAAAAAGTAGACAAAAATAAGGAAAATTGATTTGAGTAACTGCAGCTACAAAGGCAATATGTAGAGGAGGGAGATTTTTCTTACTTTATATATGAATTAATTGTATCCCAGAGAAGGAAATGGAAAGATGGAAACCTTCAGCTGGAAAAGATATGAAAGGGATTTTGCCTTTGATGTATGGATGAATTAACTCTAGAATTGTATCTCTACAAACGAGGTTAGCATAAGTGCTGGAAAAGAGAAAAATGAGGAGTTGGGTCATTTTGAACATGTACTCCAATTTAGACTCAGATGTCTGGGAATTAGTGAAGGCAACTCTTCCTGAAAGGAACATTTTGGATGAAGAAAATAAGAATTTATTTTAAAATCTCTTAAAAAGCAACATTTTCTTCCATTTGATGCTGAAGGAGTTGGAACTCTTGAAGCAATCTTGGATCTCTACCTACACATGGAATTAGCACATTAGATGTCAGAAATTATATCAGCTCTAGCAAATTAAACATTCCCATCAGTGCTCTCACACAAGCAGCGCTACAGGCCTGGGGAAGAGTGGCTGGAAAGATGTCTGGCAGAAAGGGACCTGGGGCTACTGATCAACAAGCAGCTAAACATGAGCCAGCAGTGTACCCAGGTGGACAAGAAGGCCTGTGTCAGAAAAAGTGTGGCCAGCAGGACCAGGGAGATGATTGTCCCCCTGTACTCAGCACTGGTGAGGCCACACCTTGAGTACTGTGTTCTGTTTTGGGCACCTCAATACAAGAAAGACATTGAGGTGTTGGAGCAGGTCCAGAGAAGAGCAACTAAGCTGGTGAAAGGCCTGGAGAACAAGTCTCATGTGTAGCAGCTGAGGGAACTGGGGCTATTTAGTCTGAAGTAAAGGACACTGAGGGGAGACCTTATCACTCACTACAACTACCTGAAAGGACATTGTAGAGAGGTAGGAGCTGGTCTCTTCTCACAATCAACTAGTGATAGAACAAGAGAGAATGGCCTCAACCTGTATCAGGAGAGGTTTAGACTGGACATTAGGAAAAATTTTTTCACTGAAAACACTGTTAATCATTGGAACAGGCTGCCTAGGGAGGTGGTTGAGTCACCATCCCTGGATGTGTTTAAAAGCTGTATAGATATGGTGCCTGGGGATATGGCTTAGTGTGAACTTGGTGGAGTAGGGTTAATGGTTGGACTCAGTTATCTTAAAGGTCTTTTCCAACCTAGATGATTCTATGATTCTATCTAGGTCAGCTGGCTGGGAGCATCCATGTCTTGCTACAAGATTCCTCAGCCACCAAACTGGGGTGACCGCACACAAGCTTCCTCCCAGAAACCATGGAAATTAAATAGTTTTTCTGCAAAAACTATTCCTGGGAATCACATGACAGAGAAAGACCACCAAAAATGTTCCAGGGAGAAGTATTAGCAGCCTAACAGTCATACTCCAGCTCCCATGCATGACTAAATTTCCTTGCATGGACTTATGCAGGTTGCCCAAAGGCTACATTCAGAAGCCCAGTCCAAGCACTCAAATGGTTTTAGGCATCAAAAAGAGATTCAGACTACCTTATTTCTGGGACAGTATGTCTTCTGGCTCCATATTCAGCTAGAGAAGGGAAACATGCACGATATGCACAGCCCCATTTCTGTGTTTCCTACACCACAGGAGACAGAGAACAGCCCCTCAGAACAGGCTGCCTAAATCTCTCATCACCCCTATAATGGGACATGTCACACGGGGTACCTAACTCCATGCACAGCAGGCTGCCTGGTGGCAACCTGCAATAACCGTAGTGCCTCTCAGCACCAATGTGGCATGGGAGCCTCATTGAATATATGGGTAGAGTCCTCCTTTGATACTTATGTAACTTTTTGTATTACCTTCTGAAAAAGAGAGATTGTCTCTTTTTCATATTTTTCACATGCTGGATGTTGAAGTGAAAAAAAACAGGACTGCAAGTAGTTAAATAATTGCTCAGATGTGTATCCCATTTATTTCCAACATATAAAAATGCAGACTGAAGGATGCTATGCTCAGCAGAAGGTTATTTTCCTCCAGCAACTACTGGCTACTTTGGAGGCAAGGGGTCAGGCACTTGATTAGATGAATTACAACTTAAAGTCCCCTAGTATAAACTATGTCATGCCCCAGGCTTCTCAAAACAAGGCACTCTATTTTAACTCATAATGGGTAGCTGGATTCAGTAAATGGCCTAATCAAAGCAACATAAATATTTATGGGAGAATTTTTCTAATTAAGGTATGAGGTTGTTTAGATGTTATCAGTTAGAAAGGGCTTTCCCAACAAGAAAATGGCTGTTAGGAGACATTAGGAAATGGTTAAACTCTGAGGGATTAAAAGGTCATTGAAGTGGCAACATACAGATTTTATTATGGTTGAAATTTAGCTTGCATTCATGTCTTCTGACATGTCTTCTACATCTGGAATTACAACAGCATCTTCCATGCAGAAAAACAAAATGGTAATTTTGTTTATTCTTTGGAAAAAAAAAAAAACAAAAAACAAAAAAACCCCCAAAAACATTACAGAAGATTGCCTAAGCTATGTATTTATAACCATTTTAGAAACTAAATGCTCTAAAAAGAAACATTTTTTTTTTTAATTATTGCCTCATGCTTTGCTCCATTAAAACCTGAAAACCTCATAATGGCTGAAGATCTCAGAATTTGCTCACAGTATCTCAGCTACACAGTGACTTTAGATTTAGAAAAATCATGCCTAACATAGTTGTCCTTTAATGCTGTTGTTCTTTGCTAATGTTGTGAGTGCTGATGGTAAAATATTCAGGATAGGTGACATTTTGGTAACCATGTTTTTCAGGTCTCCTACAAACAACAAGCACCAACTAACACTATATAGATCACATTCAGAACCTTGTTACACCATCATAAATGTTAAGTAACTTCAGTGCCTTCAAGAAAATTGCTCTAGGTTTACTCTGGTATAAGTATCAGTAGATTTCATCCCTTGAAGTAAAACCTGTAAGTTGTCTTACAGGGAAAGAACTGTCTAAAATTGGCTATATGAAGTACAGACACAACTATTCCCTGGGGGGAAAAGTATGTAATTTCTGTGGGACTTCATTACTTTGCTAAGAAGTCTGTGTGTGTCTGCCATATGGCATTTCACTCTGAAGGTATAACTCAAAAGGAAAACTCAGAAAAAGAGAAGAGAATGTTCTACAAACCTTCTGCCTTTGAGAAAAATCTAGGTATTTTAAAACAGTTCAGTGAGAAAGTATAGAAATCTAAATGTCATCAAGATTATTCATTATCTCTGTCTACCTTTTTGTAGTCAGTATCTGCAAGAAATTTCAAGACCAAGCACAAGGAATTAAACATTACTGCTTTCCTGAAATAATGAAATCTGTACTTTATATCAGCTGCAACCAAACTGGACATAAACTATAGTTTCATGTGAAGGCAGCTTTGTTCCTTTAGAATGCCATCCTCACCCAATACATGAAAAGTACCTCCTGAATATCACAGCTGTAACCTTGCTCAATGTAGCTACACAGCTGAGACCACAGGAGCTACTGCTGCAAATCATAAAAAGGCATGTTCAGAGGATAATCACATTCAAATGTTGAATAAATCAGATTCTAGGTTTTATTCTTCTCCTTTAACTAACCTGTTAGTGATGAGCACTCCACTGCTATACATGAGTGCCGTGATTTAGAAGACTGGGGGCTAGGGGTAACAGTTCAAATGGCAGAGACCATTGCAAATGCTCCATGGCAAAGAACAATGTTTGGAGGAAATCTGCATGGTATGGGATGGTGTTGTTCTCCTGTTTGAGATGGGTGGCAGAAAAAGGTAACGTAAGGAAGCCAAAAGTAGCTGGTTTGAGAGTCTGGGAGTTTGGGCAGCTTGTTGGACGCTGTCCAAGCCTCGGTAGCCTCAGTCACAGGAACCTATGTGATGCTCGTGCTCATGCTGCAGCTCCACAGCCATTAGTTGGAGGCCTATGTGCTGACTGATCTCCCAGAAGTACAAATCTGATCTGGCTTAAGAATGGGCACATGATCACATTTCTGTCAAATTAGCCAGAACACACCATACAGAACTTTCACGGAGTTTATGTTGGCTTTATAACAGCTGCAGGAGGATGGATGACATTCAGTACAGCTTAAGTTAGAGTGGTGTGGACCAACAATACTTGGTGTGAGCTGGTCTTCTGGGTACAGATAATCCATGAGCATTTCTGGATGGATTTGAATGGGTAGTACTATGTCTGAATGCTGCATTTTGACTTACAGTTGCAGCATTTCTGATGCAGTAGTAGGAGCTTAAGAGGGTGGATGTGTTTCACTGCTCAACTGCAGTTTCAGTTTTGTAGCTGCTGTTTTACAGAGAATAAATTATTTAGCAATCATTTATTTTCCTCTTTCTGATGGATAGTCTTTCTATGTGTAGAGTGGCACTGAATCATGTATAATGAAAAATACTATTGAGAAACCAAAGGTGAAGTGAGCCTGGGGCTCCTATGTTCCTGACATCTCCAGTGATCTCTGATCACAAGTGACTGTGCTAATGGCCAGCTATTGTCCACAGTGCTGGGATCCTATAGATAGTCTTACTGAGTGTCTCTTGGCCATATATATATTGTGAACAGTGTTTTTCCATTCCCAAGGGGAAAAAAAAAAAAAAAAAAGAAAAAAAAAGAAAAAAAAAGAAAAAAAAGAAAAAAGTTTGCATTTTCAAAAAGGTTATCCATGGAAGAGTCAATGTGTTAAAATAAAGATGCCTTGTTGCCCAAGCATCACATAAAAAATGGCAAGAGGAGAAATAGTACTTGAGGGACAACTATCACAGCACAGGAGTAAAATGAGACATGACATTTGTGCACTTTGTCATATGGCTGTAAGGCCTATATAGTCAGGGTCATGTAACTGCAGCTCCCATCACTTCACTGGATGTGCAGTCAAGAAGCTACATCTTTCCTTAGTCCAACTCCCACCCTGGCCAGCAGTTTCTTAGTAGAATTCATAGAAGCATTGCTGTGCTTCAGGCATTTTTAAATAAAACCAAAGTGACTAGAAACCATCTCATTTTGCAGGCCCACTTCATTTTCTAGACATATGGTTCCCATAATGTTTTAGTATTACTCAGCATTCTTGTGAGTGGATTTGACTGGGCACATGGATGGTGGGAGGAGGAGGAGGTTGGTCAGGGAACCAGTCCAACAGGAGTGAGATAGCTTTTACTGTACTGTGCCCACCTTATAAAGAGACATAGTCCAACAGTAAACAATTTGCCACTGGAAGATTATCATTGATTGCAGGCACCCTTAAGCCCTCAGACAACTCTAGTTTCCAGTTTCCCTGGGTACAATGGCAGCTATCAGTCATTTTTAGGTTGCTCTTAAACTTGATGACAGTAATTTTCTGGAAGGTAGCAATTATATTCCATTGCAATTATTTATTGCATCTCTAAAATCACCCAGAGAAGCAGCCTTCCTTGACAGCACAAATGCAAGGGCTTGTGTCTTCAGGAAGAGAGGTGGGTGAAACCTGATGCCATGTTTATTCTGACATCATCTTGAGACATACTGATTCCTGCCCAAGACTTTCCAGAGGAATATAAAATTCTAGGCCTAGATTTTCAGAAAAAAATGTATGAGTTTGAGTGTTTCAAGTTTTGCCCAACTTTTACTCATTTTGAGACAATTATAAAGGGTCTGGCTTTCCAATCTGTATTGCTTCCAAACAGCTAGAGGAGCCCCACAGATAGAGTTGCCCAAACTTCTTAGTCACATTTAAATATCTTGGACTCAGTAAACAGCTGTTTTGTCTGAGATTTGACTTCAAAAACACAGCAGATTATTATGAAAGACGGCAGTGGAAATAGCTAAATGATGGCAGTCTGAAGTCCTTCCAGGGGTAAAGCATCCCTATAGGGTTAGTTTCAATATCTATTTAAATTTTCAGGAATGGATAACTTATGTGACAGCAATGTTGCAAGCAAAGATTTAGATTGTGCCCTAAGTAAGTAACCTGGAAAGCAGCAGCTTTCTCTGCTAAATTGCATGTCAGATGAAACCTGGAGGAGCAAAACAGTAATTGTGCAGAAGGCACATTTTCCTACATTACATAGCAGCAGCAAATGAGTGAAAACATGAAGAGCAGACTGATCAAAGAGCAGAACAGATGTTAAGAGTATTGAATGAAATGCATCATGTCTATTTCAAGAGCAAAGAGAGAAATCAGGAACAGTGACCTTTTGAAAAGCTGACTTCTGCACACAGGTTCATCCCCTTGAAAACAG
Source organism: Megaceryle maxima (assembly GCA_024605025.1). Lineage (NCBI taxonomy): Eukaryota > Metazoa > Chordata > Aves > Coraciiformes > Cerylidae > Megaceryle > Megaceryle maxima. Next base: position 8,979 of record JANHGN010009139.1, read on the forward strand.
TGTGTATGGGTATGATGATATGGTTCATCTTCATAGAGATTGTACCAGGAACCAAGTCTTCTGCACTGGTGAAGTGTATATGTGGAAGAAAAGGTAACTTTGGAGGGTGGACTCCTCCAATACTTGTGTATTAGGATGCCTCAGAAAGACCAGAAACCTACAGTTTTGCTAGAGATTTATGCAAGTGATGCAGCAAACCTACCGTTATCAAATTAACCAGTTAGGGCAGTAGCTGCTGAGAGGAAGAGCTGCAGCCCTGATGCAGAGGTGGCCTGTGCTATGCTTTATACTTTATACATGCTCTGTGCTTTACCATATAAAAGATTGGTAAATTGAAAAATTTCAACACTTAAAATAAGGTTAATTTTTATACATTTATTCTCAAAATGTGACATTTTGCCTCTCTTATTTAAGCAACAAACAGTTAATTTTAAATTTTAGCAATATACTTTTTCCCAGGAACCCTTCCCAGAAATTTTACAGGCACATAATCCAAGCCTAAGATGAGAGGCTACTAGTGGTAGCTCCTCTTAATTTTAACAGCATGAACTGCTTGCTCTAATTCATTATATCATATTTGGGGTGAAAGAATTCACACTACGAATCCATGCCTCCCCCCCCGGATGCAATGTGTATTATACTGATAAAACAGTGGAGAGATTTCCACCACACTGCAATTTCCTGATGCCTTGCTAAACTCCTGAGGATAAGTAGACACCTGGAGGTCCCCCTCCTATACTGAAAAAGCAAATGCCCTTCACCAGTTTGTACTCACAGAGACAGCTTCTTCACTCAGTGAAGAAGTTTTTCCATTACTTTTTGGAAGTGCTGAGAGTTTTCAGTGGAGTATGAAGAAACTGGCTTCCCCAGAAATTATTTACTTTTAGACAGCAGATAAATGAGGTTGTTATTTACACCTTCCTAACCTGTGGGGAATAAAGCAGAAGCAGATATAGTTATTTTGATGTTTTCAAAGTGTTTTGAGATCTTAGTTTTGAAGAAGGTGCTACACAAATAAAAAAACCAAAAAACAAAACCAAAACCAAGATCATTTGTGTGATATTACAGACACAGGCAAAATAGGATTTTGTTTTGATGGTAACAGCAATGATGACACAATCCTCTGCCTTGTGTGCTAATTGATCCATCAACAGACTGCACCACACCTCTGCTTTTCCTCCATATGGTCTATTAGTAATTAGGCCATTTATTTTATGGAGGTGGCTCAGTACCTCTAAGTCAATTAAACTGGTTTAAGTACTCAAAGACTTCTTACAGATTCACTTTTTATGAGAGTCTTTAAAGAAAAATATCAACTATACAGAAAATAATTTTAAGGATGATAATGCAATTGTTTATGCTTGGATTAACCTGTCAGTTGGTAGAAAGCAAAACAGCACAAGAGGATCAGAAGAAGGGTGTAAGTCTTATGCAGATGCTTTTGTTAGAGAAACTCCCAATCTTCTTAACATGTCAGTCAACTCAAAAATTGGAATGAAAAGCCTTAGACTCTTTTTTTTCCTTTCTGTGTCTCTCACAGTCTTTTAAAACTGACAATTCAAGGATTGAAATAGTTCTGAGCTCTTGGGAAAAAAAAAAAAAAAGGAGGAAGGGAGGGATAAAAAAGTCTAAAAATGGTCCTACAATCAATATGTAAATCAGGATGATAATGTGTGGCTAAGACAACAGCTGCAGTACATGGACCAAGTGTGGCTGCTGTAATCAGCGTGCTGCTGCTGTGCTGCTGCCATGCTGCGAGGCTTCAGCAGCCTCCCATCAAAGCTAGAAGACTAAAGCCTTAACAGGGCTGAGGATGCATGTCCGTGCTCGCGTCTTTTATGGCTGTGATGGCTTTGCCTTTGGATAAATACCTCTTTGAGGATCTGGCTGTGGTTCTGGGGTGAACCTTGCTGCAGGACTTGCTGCCTGACACTGATAAGCTGCCGGGAGCCAAGAACCATGGCCCCTGAGCCTGACTGTCAGTGGCTTGCAGCCACATCCAGCCCCACTGCAGGTGCTGGCTAATTAGCCTTATTAAAGCAACTTTATTTGCCCGCCCCCAGCAGTTAATATCTCAATTTCAAACCTTCATTACTAGGGGTTAATAACTCAGGCAAAGAAATGCACTTGGGACTTCAATTTCTTGAAGAAATGTGGAGACTGTTTTTCCTTCCTAGTTGAAATAAATATTGTGAATATGAAATCCTACCAGACACAGCCTAAAGTTATCCAAGTCCATCCCTGGGTACTCACATCCCTTATGGGTGCTACAGCAGGGAAGTGCCTGAATATCATTTGGGGGCGGTTAGACTTCTGTGCGGGGTATGTATTTTCCTGTGACTTGAAAGGCCATGTTGTGAGCTCTTCGAGAAAGCACATTTAAATGAGAAAGCTCATTTCCCTTAGGGGTTACAGGCAATTAGCACCACAACATTTGGATCACATTTCTGACATTTAGAATAATAATGTACAGAAGTTGCAGAAACATTATTGAGAAATGACAATTCATTTGGGTTAGGAAAGTGTTTTAAAGTGGAAAAATGTTCACTGAAGAAAATCCTCCTGCCATGCCAGCCACTGCAGGCAGGACCTGGCTGGTCCCTGCTCCCTGCCATCATCACCAGTTGTTTGCAGCAAGGACTAGTTTTCTTGGGAAGGCCTTCTAACATCTGGTCCACATCTCTCAGGACTGAGGATCAACAGGGCTTTCACAACAGCAAGTTTTGAGCCCTTCACAACAAGGAGTAAACCACTATTGAAACTGTGTGCTCATTAGCTATTTTTCTTCCAGTGCCTCTATTGAAGGAATCAACTCCACAACAACAGAAATCAAAGATTTCTTTTTATTATTTTTTATTTTCTGGCAGAATTATTGCCACTGGTTTAGGCAGGGAACATGTTGTGGAAATTGTCTGCTCCCTGGACTCCCACTTCCCTTTTATTCACTCCCACCGAGTTGGCACAGCTTTCTGGCTGCAGGCTCCAGGGCTGGGAGGGGAACGCCATGCTGCCGACACTCCCCACACTCCCTCTCAGAGCCTCTGGAGATGTTTCTGGCCTTTTCAACCCTGGCTTGTTTCTGTCAGTCCAGTCAAGCTGAGGGTAGCACTCTGGTTGTGGAGTTTGATTTTTGAGTTAGTCTTTGAGAATGCTTAGGGCTTGCAATGTACATCATCTTGGAAAAAAAAAAGAAAAGGAGGCATGTGACAGGTTATCCACATAATTACCCATTGAAATAGGCTGGAAAATAGCAGCTAATAAATATCATGAATGTCTGCAGAAGGATTTAATTTAGACTGTACATTCGGAAATGAACTCCAAACTTTGATTTGTTGTCTATTCTTATAATTGATATTTTGAATTTATCTCTTAGCTGCTTTGTGGCCCCGCACACATGAGGAGTATTTGTGGCATCAAGCAGCAAAATGTGTCTCCAGCTGAGGTGTAAAGAACCTGCAGAACTGGAAAGACTGCTTACGGGGTTCTGATGATTTACGTGTCCCCTTTTCTTTTAACAGCAACAGACAAATATGGATCACAAATGACACCAAAATCACTACAGTTCCTGAAAGAGAAAGAATCCTCTTTCTTCCCCTTACCTCACCCTTGCTCTCTGTCACCACCTAGCAGGTGACATTTCTAAGCTGGGAAATAGCTCCTCCTCCCATTTCCTCACAAATACAGAAAGCAAATGAGCAACACATCACCTTGCCACCAGATCCCAGGTTCTGGGCGGGACATGGTCTCCTCTGGTAATTAGGTCTTATTTTTAAACTGCTGCATGTTCTGATGATCTGTTACAACTGGATAACATATGGGAATAATTTCATAGCCCTGTGGTTAACATCTAGCACTGTATGTTGCTATTTTTGGTGATCAGACCTTACTTCTTTCATGGTTGTTATCTGTGCTGCAGAGCTGCTGTGAGCAGGAGGAAGCTACATGGTGAAGGTGTGAGAAGTGCCAGCAGCTTGCACCGAGGCAGCTGCACCACCACATTTCTAACAATGGAAACAATCTGACAAAACCAGCCTGTTTGGAGTAGGGACTTGCTGGATACTGCACTGCTGTATAGCATGTATGATCTTGAGGTATCCAGCCTAGCTATGCCAACTGACTTTTTGCAGCATGAGCAGAGTGGTTTTCCAGCAGTTGCCAGTAGATTCTCCATAGATATAGTCTGTTTCCCAGGTGTCCACAAAGCGAAAGAATGTAAAACAGTTCTGTTAGGTTTGTATACAGTAATGATACACATTTATAAGTAAGCTAGAGTGTCCCTTGGAGATCGACAAATGGAGAGAGGTTGGAAGCTGTGTGTCCTGACCAAATCTGATATTCTTTGGATGGAGGGCCTTTTCCCCTTGAAGGCAGTGGGAACTCTGTGATTTCAATGGAAGAAGACCACTCACTCTATAGGTCTCCAGGGAATATTTCTCACTTGTCAGGGTCAGCAAAGTGCTGCAAATCCTTGAGCATTAATGCTGTCTGCTTGGTAACTAGGCATTGGGAAGGGGATGAGGTGGCCCCAAGCTCTCCCATACACCATGACAATGAGACCGGAGCCCTTTCTCCCTTTTGTGTTTTGTTTTTCACCAGTCTGTTTTCTTAGCACAGATTATAAACAGTTTGAAGGGAAGGTCTTAGTGCAACAGCTAACATGTCTGGTACGGAGAGAGAGGTGACTTCTAAGTCCAACTTCATGAGACTATAATGTAGCTGACTACATAATCTGGAAGCCAAAAGAGCCACCAGCATATTTACTTTGTCAACAATTAGAAAAAGATAGTCAAACAGAACAAAGAGTCTAAAAAAAAGGTGAGGCAAAAAAATGCTCCTATGCATTTATGCATGCTTCCTGTGCTTATACCAATCAAAGAAAATCCATATATATATATATGTGTTCCACAGAATATCTCCTGTAGTTAATAAAGGTGAGAGCATATTGCACTGCCTGGTACACATATGATAAACCATTCCATTTTGCTGAAGAGTTAGGTGGTTTGTTTGTTTGTTTGTTTGTTTGTTTGTTTTCTCTTACTGATTTATTTTAAATCAGAACAACTGCAGTACAAATTCTTTTCTGAAAATCTCACCCTCCTCTGTGCATAGAAAAATGATAAAATGGTTCACTTTTCTTTTATATTACTCTCTTCTCCATTTGTCTTCTAGGATGTAAAGGTATTTCTCAAACTCATAGGCTTTTATGTGAAGAGAGTGCACTGTTCTCTCCAGTATCAATAGCAAAATCTTCAGTGTTCCTTTGAATTTCTATCTATACAAAGAAGTTTTCAGAGAAGACAAGTAGAATATCGAGGTGGCTGGTAACATAACATTAAAAACAGATTTTTATTCAGAATGTTTATAGGCTTTACTTGTTTTTTGGAAAGAACACAATGGCCTATTATGTCAATGTTTCTAGCTGAATCTTTTAATAACATAATTTAATTCGCAACCTTTCCATCGTGGGATTCAGCTACTGAAATGGTATGTGGGAGTGTTCTCAATGGGCAACAAAAAGAGCATGATGGATAATCTCTATCAAGCATATCATTGCTTCCAGGTGTTGGCTCATTTTTAATAGTTACTCGTGGACTTACCTACCTTCGCAGAATGTTTTCCTTCCTTGGCAATTCCCAAAAAAAGGAGCTGCCATCCAAGGCACAGCTAGGTCAGATAAGGTGCTTGTGATACACTGCTTGATTCTGCTTTCCAAGTATAGTCTAGGTCTGACTTACAGGAAATTCTTGAGAAAAATCAACACAAAATTAGTTTCCTAACTGTAGACCTCTTCACAAAAGTAATAACTGTCTTCATTTCCTCCCACAAATTTCCTTTAATGTATAATTTATAAGGTATCTTGTCATTATTCTGTAAATATTTTTGATGATATGCCACTTTTTGTGAAACAGAATAACACTGTTGCAGCCATTCTGAAAAGGAGCTATAACGTGTTCATCAGGTTGGATGAAAGCTGATGGGTTTCATGTGCTGTGTGTTCTTGGACAAGTTGTCCTTTCCAGACCCACATAAAATAGATTCTAGATGGTGGTCATAAAAGTCAAAAGATGAATATTTGGTTCTGTGTCAGAAATCTGTAGAAAAATGCCTTTAATTAAAACATACAAATTAAAGAAGGTGCAGATAAGTGTTTCAAACACCAGAGAGGGTTTTGTAAACTCCCTGATTTCATCTAGCTATATTTTGGCCAAGGGATTACATTTTAATAATAGCTCCACGCAGAAATATGTTTTGGGCCCATGTCAGGTTATAAAGGCTGTGGATGGAGACATGGGGAGCTTTTGCTGTTATATTCAACAATTGCTTATATTCTGGCAGGTTTTTATTAAGATTCCTGGGGTGGCTGGGCAGCCACAGCATCTCATCTGGGCACCAGGAGGGATAAGAACCCTCTGGGTTTGCTCTTGGGTCATCAGTGTCACATGATTTTTCTTCCCTATCTTTAAAGTTATGCTGTCTGTTGTGGATGTTATACATGTATGCTGTTACTCCTTTTTATCTCCCTCTGCTTGAGTCAGAGAAGATGGCCAGCTGCTTGGACAGCAATTCTATTTCTCTGGATGTAGCGATCCTGAACAATAGGGGTCTTGGGACACTTGTGAGCCCTCAGAGCCACAGGCTGTTTTCTCAGGGCAGGTCTTGGTGACTGTAGTAGCAATGCAGCAGCCGATGGAGGACAACAGTCCTCTGGAAGACGTATCTCCCATGGACTGGCCAGCGAGACAGATTCTTTGGCCTGCAGCAAACTGTGACGAAGGATGTCCCAACCCAAAGGGAGCTCCGCGGCTCCCATTGTTTCATCTTTCAAGCCAGGGGGGTGACTGTAGCAATATAATGCAGCTGGGAGGAATTAGATGTCCTTTACAGCCAGATAATCAAAGCAATTATTTATTTTGCGTAGTGTCCTGGAGCCACAGGCCCCACATGTGTGTCATAACATCCCATCAATCATCCAGGTGTATTCCTGGACAAATGAGACCAGTATCTGTACATGCTTCTCTCTGCTTTACACCAAGGTCATTTCCTGCAGCAGCCCTGAGTCTGTAGCCCATCCAGTTTGTTCTTCCTCTCCTCATCTCACCAAAACCCCCAACACTGGTGTGACATAGACAGGATTTGCAGAGGCAATAGGACAGATGTTTGCTAAGAACCCAGATCATTTTCATCCCATGCTCAGGGGTAGATGGTCCAGAACTGGGCTGGATTTTTTCTGAAGATGAGAAATGATTTTGAGATGCTAAAGCTCACTGACAGCCCATTAAGCAAAGGTGGCCCCCTTGTCTACCAGAGCTCAAAGAAAATTCTCAGACACTTTCTGGAACTGTAAGACACAAACTTTACTTCAAGCTTCCTTTGAATCTACTAAAGCTATGCCAGTTCTAAAAGACACTGATGGAGCTAAGCGAAATCTTGGCTTCCACATTTTTCACATCTACAACTGCTTGAGAATAGTGTGACATTCTGTCTTTGGCAACTGGGAAGAATTTCTGCAGAAGGGAGGCTGACCTAACAGGTGCCCTGCCCTTGGCAGCCTCTCCCCTGCTGCAGGTAGAGAGGATGAGAGCTGCTTTTTAGGTGAAATGCAGCTGTGGGACCCGGAAGGGCTAGTGAGAAAAAGTATCTTTCACTGTGGAAGCAGTCAGGAGTCCCAAAAAAGCTAAATTTCAACACCTACAGGTTCTGACTATTTCGGAAACCAGAATTAATTAACAATCAAAGAAAGGATATAAATGTATTTGTTCTCTTGTTATAATGACCCTAATGGTGCAAACTACATAAGGAAATTCACCCCCTTTTGCATGTCAGTAAGTTTTTCCCAGATAAAAGTTGCAAGACCAGACAAGTTATTTCAAAAATAAACCATCTGGTTTGTGTATTTCTTGCAGGGATGCCCTGCTTTATACAGAAGGAATGAAACACACATTTTAATACAAAGATTCACCAGTTAAATATGCAAGACCCAAACAAGGCTTAACTGCTAGAATTCAAGAGCCTTTCTATCCCTGTGAACTCCTCACAGGAATCATAGCCCTGGGATACATTTCATTGCATGCATATATTTAGAATGTAAAAAAATTAACTCTTGGGCTGCCATTGCTTTGGCAGGCAAAGGCATGTTATGTGTGAAGTGGGAGTGTGAATGTTTTATGCTTGTTTATTATGGTAGTCGGAGTGTTAAAATGAAAACCACTAAGAGCTATTTCATTTAGTAAAGAATGTGTTACTTGACACAGGAAGTTCAGTTTATAGTAGGATGTAGAAAGCAAGAGATGAGATCTATACAGTCAGGATTAGATGAAAGCTTAATGGGGTTTCCAACATGCAATTAACAGAATTACCCCTATTATAGAATCTCTTTTCCAAACCCTCAGGTGAACCTGTGCTGATTCCTTTCCACTTGATTCTGTATTTTTCTACAAATACACCAGCCCAATCTGCTGTGCCCTCCCACTGGTGCTGGTGGCCACCAAGTCAGTGCAGTGCAGTTACCCTTCTGCTTCCTGTGCCTAAACTCACGATCACTGCTGGCCAATAGTTCACAGGTACATAATCTTTAATCTGTCCCCAGGTGAGTCAGAGGGCATAATTCCTAATGGAAAATAATAAATAAGTCCATCAAAAACCATGGAGCAATGTATGTTGGGCAGCTGCCAGCCTATCAGGAAGGATGAACTGAGACACACATATCCCTGGACAGGCTTCTTTGACTTAATTTTTTTACTTCGCAGTGTGAAATACTGTCTTTATTTTCTATGAATTACTTCTTTATATTTCCAGGTTGTCTAACCATATGTGAACTCTTTCCAGCTCCTGCATACTGTATGTACACTGTGATGAGAGCATGGTCAGGGGGTTGTGCTGTTGTCCCAGTCCCTCTGGTTGTGGACCGAAAGATTACACAGGCCAAATCACAGACTCTATAAACCCCAGATACCCAAATCACAACAGATAGAGATGTGAAGAGTCCCAAGAGATGACACCACGTGCCCAACCACAGCTGTGCACTATCAATGTAGGTTTCTGGAGAACAAGCTAGCTCATATGAGCTCTCTCAGTCACATAAACTTCCATATCACCAGAATGGGGAAGCAGAAGGCAGTGCCATAAGGTGTCAAGGATACAGGGGGCTTGGTCAGCCTCTGAAAGGACCGTGGCCTTATCAAATAACAGACTTTCCAGCCAGCAATATCAGAAGGGAACCACAGAGCTGGCTTGAGGCCACCTTCACCAGAACTGGTGAGTGCTATTGCCTTAGGTTAAAGAAAATGAAACTCAGTTGTCTCCAGAGGAGAAACACAAACCTGCTTTTATGTGTAGCTGTCATGAAGGGAAGCCCAAGGCCCCCTGTGGAGTGCACCACTCAAGGTGAAGGTTCTTGCACTGAGATTTGTGTCCACATTCTGGCATCTGAGATCACCAGTCAAAATCTGTTCCATTACTAATCCTAACAGAACATCTGCATGCATGTTTTGCAGTGGCCTTATCTGTGTTTCCAGTTAACAGCACCTAATGAAGGCAGTTGCTTTTCCTTTATGGGGAGGGAGCGGGGCGGGTAGGCATGCAGCAGCCTCTGGCCTTTTAGCTTAGCTACAGGTTCCCTCTGCATCCTCAGCTGCTGCTCACTTCTCCTGACAAGAGGAAGAGCAGCAGTTTTTCTCCCTAAATCTGGAAGTTCAGTACCCCTGCTCTGCTCTGGATGTTTTGTGCTGACACACTAGTCATGCTTTTCCAAGCAGGGTAGGTTGGATTCCCCTGGAGCTGAAATCCCAGCAGTGTGCCCTGGAGACCAGTTCAGGGGGATACCTGAAAGAAGGTTTATGACCAGCTAGGGAAATCTGCTCTCACTCTGGTTTGAAAGAGGCTTGGCTGGTGGTGGTGGTACCAGAAGCCAGGCAAGGAGCTGGGCAGCCCATATTAGTGCTCACCCCACAACAGCTTCTCAAGAGTTCTGTCATTGGAGGGGTCAGTGGAATCACACAACATTGCTGTCCACTCTAACCAGTTGTCCTCTGTTGTTGACCACTGTTGTCCTCAGTCACTGCTGTGATGTTGTCCCAACAGGTCACTATCTGCTATTGACACTGATTTCAGAAATATTTTGGTGCTGCTTCAAATAAAGAGTCCATCTTTTTATTTCTGTATTCTAAACTATTACACAGCTGCTCAGCATTGTGTCTCCCATGTAAACTCAATGGTAATATGGAATATAGGCAACTCTAGCCCACTTCCCTTCCTGAGGAGAAAAATCTGTTTATTGTTGGATATTACCTGGAGATATTTGTGCACTCACAGGTGGATGGGTGTGCAAATATATGCATGGATATATACATGCACACGCACATGTTCTATCTGTATACATGTAGGTGTGCTTTATTCTCATATGCAGACAAAAAGTATGTATCATGGTATGGATTTATTAGGCATGAAATACAGGTTTATACATCAAATATATATATGAGTAGTTTACATTCTATTTTCTTTTAAAAATAAAAGTAGCATGAGTTGCATGAGTGCTGGGAGTTGTAGACAGTTAACCCAATACTCTGAGAGCATCAGGAGCATACCTCAGAAACACTCAAAGCTGCATCACATTAACGATGTAGACTGCTTTGAGAAGCTGTCAGGTTTCCTGAGTTTTGAAACTTACTTTCAGACATCTGCAGCCATGTCTGTCATAGAGCAGGAAGCACTGTTGTCTGACAATACCTCTGTTTTCAATTTGGTACCTCCTTCAGGGTTTATAACTCTGAGAGAAAAATGTCCATTGTACTGGAAACAACAGGATTTTCACAATGGCTTGTGCCTTGTCTCATCTTGTATTTGTAGGTGCCAGATTATAGATGCTGAAAGGGTGTTCCTTCTGAGACTGCTGCTTTGAGGAGCTGTGTTGAATTTTTCTCTTCAGAGTTTCAGCTCTTTTTCCCCTCACTTAATAGTCTCTGAATGTTGCAATGATATACAGATTTTTTTTTGTCCTCAGCCATTAGCCTTTTGAAACATACTGTAAGGAAAGAAGTAGGGAAAATAAAACTGAAATTCCTAGATTTTCTTCCAGCCTCCATATTTCAATTTCTTTCAGACTTCTGACTCAGAGATAATGCTTTTAACTTTTACTATCTGTTTTTTTTTTTTTCAGACATAGCTCTGGGAAAAAAAACCAAACAAATGAAAATCAAACCAAGCCAAACAAATAAACAACAACAAAAATACAAACAACAAAAAACCACACACCCCCACAAAGAGAAAGAAAGAAAAAAAAATAAATAAAAAGTCAGTTTGGTAAAGTTCTATTTAAGCCCATGTATTTGGCTTAGCCAGTGATTTAAACCTGAGACGTATTTATCATGAGAACATAAAAGTTCTGTTGTATATTGCCATGTTTTTTCTAGTTGATATAAAGCAAAACTCAGCTCACATCAGTTTATGTCCCACTTAGAAGAGCTAAATATTTTCAGTATCACCTTTCCTGGCAACCTCTGCCAGAGTGCCAACAGCACTTCTCAACAACTGCTGTCTGCTACACTCCCATAGACAGCAGTATAAGATGGAAGCTTGATGGGGTGAATTTGATTCAATGTAATTATAACACAATCTTAAGCAGGTTTTAAAGAAACTTCTGGAAGAATTTATTTGTTCTTTATTTTATACTGTCATTGTTAATCACTACCACTACAAGGGAAAATACCATGTTATATGTAAATTATGGATGTGCAACTATCCAGGGAACAGACAAACTCTTCTTAAATGTACATTGTTCTTTCCCACTATGTTTAAGGTAGAACATTAGTATAATTTTTTGTTTTGTTTTGTGGATGTGTGCCATTATCTTAATGGTACTTAAATGTGTTTGTGAAATATCCTGGGTGGATACAAGTAGGCAGAGGTCCACTGGCTTCAGCATTGCATTGGCAGGCCAGCACTTCTCTGTTTGTATTTACCTGACTTAGCAACAAACTCTGTAAATTTTTAGAAAGAAAACAGAACTGTAATACAAGGGATAGGTCAAAAGGAAATGTTAACAGTCTGTTGCAAAGGCAAATGGGACCACTTTGCTGTTTAACCACATTCCTCATTACAAAACATATCTCTACAGACTTTGTGCTAGTAATTAAAAACGTCTGTTTCAGCATTTGATGCACATTAGGCAAAGTTTCAAGTCATGCAGTCTTCAGCAGAAACAAATGTCCCCCACAATTGAAAAACTCTTTGGATTCTGAGACAGAAAAAGTGGAGAACATTTAACTAGACATGCCTTCATGTTGTCTTGTGAATAAAATAAATTAAAAAAAAAATCTCCTATACAAGAAGATATTGCTTTAGAATCTGATATGATTGATGGTGCTCATATATATATATATATGTATGTTTCTGTTAGATAGCTATGTAGAAACTACTAAGCACTGAATACCAGTAACAGACCACGGGCACAGATTTGTCATAACAGTGCATGGATACTTCTGAGACAAATGTGTTAATAATTTACAGCTCCCAACCAGTTGGAGTTTGGCTCCTGAGGTCTTTCCTGAGGATGGAATCCCAACTCTGGGAGATGTTTGTGTTATCTCAAGTTGCCTCTTGTCTCTTTATTTATATGTTTTCAATTTTTTTTTTTCCTATTATTTTCTCTTTGATTTCCAAGCAGCTCCGTTTCACACCAACAACCACTGACATTTCCATTTTTCAAAGCCTATTTTAAAAGCATGGTTGGGCTTGCCACATCTCAGGGTGAGGAGAGTGATATACTTTTAGCAATGGATAACTCTACTCAAGTTGGAAATAAGGCAGTGCTTCCCAAACCATGGTCAATAGACCACATAAGGAGAAGGATGCAATGCAGGAGACTATAGCTAGTGATCTTGGGAGACCATATGATTTAAATCTTTTCTGTACAGTTTGAAGCAAAGGGTGATGAGGATAGAGGTGCCTTAATGACTGGGGAGAAATCTCATGTCTGACAAAGTTCAAAGAAAAGGAAAAGACTTTTAGTAACGAATTAGAGTATTCGTTTGCTGCACATCACTCATAACTTCCTCAGAATTAATTCTGTCCACTCTGTGGTATTTCCTAGGTAAATAATGTTATTTTAATCAGTGTATGTGCAGTAAACCACTGTTTACAGGAGCTTATATCTAAAATGTCCTGCATGAAATGAATGCAAATGCATGTTCAACTGTGCAATTAAGGGTTTGATACCTTACATATGGACCTTTGAACTTTTATCTTGATTTGTGGGCCTGTTACCACCAGAGTATTCCTTCAGCTTAAAGTATTTCTAAGTTAGATGAAACTACATTCCTCATGTTACCTTGCTTGCAATATAATGACATCTTTTTGTTGAAGCCACAGACAATTATACAACTCGTTACTCAAATAGGAAGTGCATTTTTGCCTAACTGTGCACTTTAATTGTGTTAATATTCTTTGCACGTTTGATCCTGTTTGGAGATAAATAAGAAGCTTAAACTGCACTGCACATGTCCTCTGGGAAAAGTCAAAGCATGTTCAGTTTATATTTAAAAATTTAAATTTAAGATTGTACATGAACATACTTTGACTTTGCTGAAGTGGAAATTACAACTGCCCTATTATTGTAGGTCTAGGTCATTTTCTAGTAATTAGCACAAATACCTACCTGAGTTTTATATATCTCTATAAAAATACATCAGATTATCCATTACTGCACTGAAGTATTTTTTCCAGGACATGTTCCTGTCAGTCTCCTCAACAATCTAATTTGCACTTCCTAGATCAGATTAGCACCAGTGAAGGGACATACTTAAATTTGAATATATCTGTAGTCAGGAACATGGTGCCTGATAAGTTCTGGAAACAATAGTCTCTTGGAGAAGTCCTCTCCCCTTCAGAAGCTATTTGAATCAAATAATATTAAAAAAAAATATATATTTTTAAGCCTTTGAGGGCATTTGCAGCTGTGGCTGGAACATGATGCGCAGGTATTCAGTACAGCTCCAGCATCTGGCTTATGGCCAGCTACAAACAGTGACATAGCATCTTTCCTTTGTTTCACCAGGTGTGAAACTGCAAGTGCTCACTCAGAGAGGAAAGATGGGGATAAACTTTGGTCTGAGAATACAAGAGATACACCTTACTGAGAGTAAGGTGTGATCCTGAGACACAAGTAGATCTCCTTTTGCTTTGGAGAAGCCACAATTTAGGGGGAGATTTTTACCTAGATAACAAACTAGCAATAGCCAAAGAAGCTTTTCCTGCCTCTCTCTTTCTTTACTTGTTCCTTGCTTGAGGTACAAAGGACTATTAATCCTCCCAACATCTTTTGAGTTGGACTCAAGCTTAGCATCTCCCTATGCAGTTTAGTGAGATGCAGGCAAACCTCTGGATGTCATCTGCGGCCACAAGCCAGCCTCAAATTTTGTAGCAGTTGCAGAGATCCACAGTGAAGCTGTTGCTTCACTGATGATCATGCCTTATAGTCATGGTGAAGTAATGATGGAATTTTCCTTGTTAGAACTACATCCACTAAAATGTCTCTATTTGCGTCCCCAAGTAACAAGAGGGATATAAAAAAAAAATAGCATAATACAAGAGTTTTGTAGTAGATAATGAGTATTTTAGTATCAACGGGAGGGAGAATGAAAGAGCCTAATTATAGCATGTGCAGGAAATGCATATTTTAAAGTGCTGTAGAAAACGATGTGTGGGCAGGGAGCTACTTCAGCTGAGCCTTTCCAGTGCAATGTTTCCCCAGTCAGAGGTCTCATGTTAGCTACAGACACCCAAAATCAAACACAGGAAATAATAAATCCAAGAAATTCAGGACAGTTAAAAGCACAAAATAACACCTTGGCTACATGTGATCCCAGGCAATAGCTCAGATTCTGAATGGATCTGACACATTTGGAACAAACACAGTTTGAACACAAATTTAGTAGTTACATTTGCTTGGGTTTCATAGCTGAGGTCAAAGAAAGAAAAAAGTGACAGAGTGGACCTTTTGGGCTGAATTTTGCCTTTATGTATCTCATCTTCATAGTGCTCAATGATTTCAAAGAAATCTAACACTTCTCTCTCAGAGAGAAGTGAACAAGAACACCGTGACATTTCAGGAGACATCTAGAGCCATTTTACATTTGCAGAGAAGCTACAGGAAAGGTTAGGGGCAAGAACTGACCAAATACAAGAATTATGTGCATGGGTAACACATTCTGGAGTCCTGGAAAAACTGGATGTGCAACTAATGCTGTGTTCAGGCAGACCTCAATGGTGCAAACAGAACTTCCTCATGAGATCTGTACATGTGTCACTGCTCTTTGCAGTGCTTCAGGGATCAGACTTCCAGAGTGAAAGTACTTTTGTCTGCTCCTTGGCAAGAACCCTGCAAAGCTGATGCCACCCACCCAATATGCAGAGATCAGCAATGGAGGCAACATACATTCATGGCCAATAAAAAATGACTGCAAGTAACTTCCCACAGTGAATCTTCTGTGAGACCACACCTCAGGAAAAGCTGGAGAACTGCATTTATCATGCTAGCAGGTGACACAGTAAGCCTCTCTGAGGCCAGAATACCACATCAGATACAGAACTGACCTCTCTCATTTTAATATACACATGGGGAAAAGATGAAATGTTGATGCTGTGAAACTGTTTCACAGCTCTTAGCTTTCCATCTTTACAGTTATAAAATTTCACAATGTAACTAAATTCCTGAGAAGGTCATGATGCAGAAATAAAAGCCCCTTAAATTGAAGGAGACAAGAACTAAGGCAAGACAGCCATTGAAACAGATTCTTTCTTCTTAAAGTATCTGGCATTAAAAAAAAAAAAAAAAAAGGCTGACTTTGATTTATGCTTTACTACTTCATGTATGTATGACTTCTTTGTTTATATATTCAGGGTTTTTTTTTTCCCTAGGAAAATCAGCATCAAAGTCATGCCTAGAGGACATGTATAAAATTTAAAACCAAGGCACACAAGAATAAACAAAATCCATGTGTATCTGTGTCAGTCACTTGCAGGATGCTCAGGAGGTACTGTCCACAAATATTCTCTCAGAAGCTGACTGGAATTATCCAAAAAGTGTCTAAAGAATATTGCCCTTTACTGAGTATTTAGCAAACGGATATGTTCCAGTCATTCCCGATGTAAGGCTGGCCATTCTTGGGAACGCCAGCCCTTGCATCTGAGGCATCGCTCTGAAAATGCTCCTAGGGGAGAAGAAACAGCAGCAATTTTGACTCAATTTCTGGCTGGAGCCAGTGTGCTGATTCTTTCTGGCACTGTTGGAGGCAGGGCAGCCTCGAGTGCTATGGGGCCCTGCCACTGGCAAGGAGGAGCCCAAGATCTGGCACTCCTCCAAGCTGGGTTGTTCAAAATAAGTGCTGTTGCTTTTCTCCAGGTAGTGCTTTCACTTAAGAAAGGAGGTAAAGGGGAGACAATCTCATGCCTGTGTCTTTGAATCAAAAAATCATCTTACTATAGATCTGTCCAAAACTGTTCCTTACCAAAATGCCGAGAGTGTAGTAGACCAATAAGTTTATTTATACAAATTGAAGTCTCTGGATGGGACCCATAGAATTTATTTTGGATGACTGTATGAAAAGTTTACTAACAAAAAGTCTTTTGTATCTGTACATAATGACTTTCAACCTACATTTATTTTGCTTTTTAGTCTTGAAACATTTAACTGTCTTCAAGGGTAATTATTCTTAAGTAATAAATAATCCACACTCATTGACCAAGAAATGAGTGCTGTTTTGTAGGGAAATTGTTAAAGAGCTCCTGCAGTTACAAAGAAGAGGTTGTATTGCCCTACAAGAGGGCATACAGGTATGGCCTGTAAATTTGCCATATGAAAGCACACTCAGTCACTCTCCAAATACAGCTCAAAAACTTACTGTTCTACCATTGTCAGGCTTAATTCTGCACTTCACTAGGTCAGCTTTATGACACTGTAAACCCACTGAATTAATACTGGTACGGTGGTGGTACCTCAGCTTGACGCTGGAGTAAAGGAGTTGAGAGTCAGGTATTTAAGATCAGGTTTACCAGATTAGACCAAAGGTCCATTCATAACAGTATTCCATCCACAATTGTTACCAGATACTTAGAGAAAAAGAAGGCAAACCCAGCTATAGTGATATTTTTTTCGAGTCTATTTTCCTAGCACGTTCCAGCAGCCAAGTAGCTGGTACTTTCCCAGGCAGACATGATAGTTTTGTATAGCTTTTGAGATTTTTTACTTCCATGGATGTATTTAACCAGTTTATGAACCTACATAGCTTCAAGAGTCAAGTCTTACATCATTCACTTTGAAGCTTTGTTGTTAATGGAAGAATGATAATTCCTGTCTCGTAAAAATAACGTAAGGGTATATAATACATAGGAAAACATTAAAATATCCCCAAACCCAACATTATATTTCATACAGACCCCCAGATTATTTCCTAATACAACTTGAACTGGAAATGCCTCTTATCTTTTTTCCCAGTAAAAGAAAGAGGTTAGTAACTTCTAATTCTTCCATATTTAAGTGACATGTAACAAAATAGATCTGGGCATACGGTGATACATATGATACTGGGATGTGGGGCAGTAGGTCGTTGGATCCCTTTTTTCAGGCCCCAGAGAGCTGGCAATTCCTACATTTCATTGTCAACAACAAATACTGCAGGATGCACTCAGTTCTGTGACTTCGCATGTTTTCTCAGGGTCTCCAATGAGTGTGTGACATATTTCTGGGTACTTGTAGATAGAAGAAAGTCCTAGCCTATTCACAAGCAAAAAGTGAAGGGCCTGGAGACACCACCCTAGAAGGTACTAAGTAAGGTTTAAATAAGGCCTAAGAATCTATGAAGTGCCCCCCAGAGCCCTCCAATCTCACTCCCACCATCCTTGTGGATATGTCTCAGAGGCTGGTGGCTATGTCAAAGGACAGCAGAAGATATTCAGTTGTTGGGCTTCACATACATACAGTGCCACAAAGCTGGTTGCTGATTTCTCTGAAGCAAAAGCAGCAGCTGGATCCCCAGCCTAAGGGTTACCCTCAGAAGAGTCATGAACTGGATTTCAGATAACTCTGTGGAACATTGCAAGTTTTATAGATGGGATCTACCAGCTTTATGACTTCCAGATGAAAGTCTCATGTGGAGGATATCTCTTCTGCCCAGACAGCATCCTGTTGATTACTTGATTTTAGATAATTGTTAACCAAATAGGAACGGACAGGATCCTAAGGAAAGATTCACACCAACTTACTGTAATTACACTACTGTGATGGCAAGAGCAGAAAGAGGCACCAGCAAAAGAGTGTGAGGAAAGCAATGACAATACAGTGCAGATTTCCAGAGCAGACAATTGTAAATCATTCAGTTTAATCAGATGTCTGAAAGAAGAAACGCTTGGCTAACTGACTTGGATATGAGTGTCTGCAAAGCTGCTTTGTACCGTGACTAATAGCAATGCATATCAAGTACTACTCCCGCTAAAACAAGTGCATGCTTGCTTGCTCTGGAAAGGTAACTAAAACCACAAAACATTTTTTCCCCATGACCTAAGCTGGACAAGGGAACAGTTTTTTGGATTTGGAAGAGCAGTGTTTTTACTCCTTTTTTTCCTCCTCCCAATATAAAGGGAAGACAAATCTCATAAGATCAAGAAAGCAAACTTGATCATAGTGTATGTGATATCAAGAGAAAAAATCTTGCATCTCAAGCAAAGAACAGAAGCAGTTCTGTATTAGTGTTAAATCTAGTGATAGGATAACTTTGGTCCATCGGAGTATGAACACAGTCCAGTAATTGAAGAGGCCTTTATTCCACCCTTACCTACAAAGCCAGAGAGATAAGTAACATTTGGCTGAAAATAAAGCAAGCTATTGTGAAATGCAGAAAATGAGGAGGGAAAAGATTTAAGTGCTCTTCTTTCAGCTTACCCTAAATATGCAGCTGAACAGACTTCGGGGTTTAATGTCTCAATTTGCACCACTATTGGAGTAATATTAGAAAGGATAAATAAGAAAAGAACAAAACTGAAGAAAAATACAGTGACAAAATGTTAATGATGGGGGAATGAGACGTGAAGAATTGGTACAGACCTCTTCCAGCAGAACACTCATACATCCGTTACATGAAGCAAATTCGTGCTTCCACAGCCAAAAGAGGTCAATGGAATAGGTAGAAAGAAGTATGTCTAAGTTTCCTAAAAGTTACTCCATGCAGTCAGAGATAGAGGACCCCAAAAGCTCCGTCAGATCATGTCTGATACAAGAGTAAAAATATGAGAGAAGTCAAAACAAGAAAAGGGTTATTATACATGTTGTAACCAATGCTATAGTGAATTCTTATAGAAAAACTTATTTTTTCCCACAACTGTGAGAAAATAGATGACAAAATATGTGCAGTCAGTTGTATATTTAAATAACAATGGATCTTACAGAAAACTAGTGATGGTTATAAATAAAACCAATACTGAATATATGATAATGCCATCCTATGAATGATCAGTGCGGTTGGACATTTTAATTCCCTTGACAAATATAACTTAACCTATCAACACTTTCAGTTCTCATTTCTTTAATTTTTTGTAGAACTCCAGATTCACAGAGTCTAAATCCCACCATTCTTACTGACTAGTTTTCAGCCTTCAAAGCTGTTTGGATAAGTAGGAAGGATAGCTCATATGGAATGGCAGGCCATGTGAATCTTGAGGTTGTACTTTATTTAGTCAAAAACCTCAGTGAACATCTTGGAATTTTGGGCCTAATCTAGTGTTAAAATATGAAAGTGACGCTTCAGGCTTTATCTACCTTTACTTGATTGACTGATTAGAAATTGAACTAATAAAAAAAAATGTAGAATAAATATTATTGACACAGTATAACACAATGTTATGAGTATAATACATTTATGATGGTTAAGTCACTTGAAAACCCATCACACATCCACCAAAATCAGCTGCCACACTGAACCTTGTTTGCCTAAATTAAAGCCCTTGACACAACAAATATTTGTGGAAGGCATCAGAAGAGGTTTTGGTGTATTTAATAACCTGTGGGCTCAGGCTATACTCGTGTTTGATGGACCTATTAGCAGGACTAGGTCCTTCCGAGCCTGGGGCTTGTCAGACGGACCAGTAGAGTTGGATGGTGGGAAGTCTCCAGGCACAAGCTCCTAGGGATGAGCCTGCAGCAGCAGTTCCTGCAGAGGAGAACTGAGAAGCAGCATCCCTGGAGAGTCTGATACTGCAGAGAAATGTCAGCATTCTGAAGGAGGTCCTACTGCCCAATGCTGCTTAATTTCAGCGTGAAGAGTAAAAAATGGATTAATTGTGCCTTTACTTACTCTGTAGACTTGTCTAAGGATTATATTAATTCCTTTAGCATATACTTTTGTTTTAAGTATACATTGGATGACATTTTACCTGGTTAAAGTGAACACACTTCCACTAAATTTCTGGCTTATTATCTTTAATTGTCTTTGGAATGGTTTTTATTTTGGGTTGTCCCCACAGAAATGCTTTCAGACAAAACACATAGATTAGTTGCTTTCCTTTATCAAAAACTTGTGTTTCTGCACAGGTAGTGGGGGAACTTTTTATTCCTGGTCACTCTCTAAAGGAGATGCATGGGTGTTAAACTCTACATCCTCTTCAAGCCCCATCAGGAAGACACGGTGTTGTTTTCCCTAGCACTAACAAGCCCTGCCTCCCACTGCTAACACTGATTTGTCTGGAAGAGAAGAGAGGGCACTCCCTGTGATAACCTGGTGTTAGGCCCTCTGTTCAACAGCTGTGCTAGATGAACCTATACTTGATTATGCATTAAAACCCATCAATCTTGCACAGGGTTTCCAAACGCTCTACAACCCCCTCAGCAGGCATCATAGCAATCACCGTGTTTAAAGGTCATGGTTAGGAGCTTAATTTAAAGCTCTTATAATAATGCACTTTAATTCTGGAAAATGCCATAGTATTGCTCTCTGACAACTCCTGTAAGACAGAAGACACTTGTGCTTGTGCACAGCTTTGATTTATTTATTTATCTGAATAACATCTATGTTGTTATCTTTTTACTTACTAATGTTTCCACTTACTAAGTGTAGGCAGACTCTCATAATGGCAAAGAATTTCAAATTAAAAGCATCAATTGCATTTTAATTTCTACTGTGGAAAAAAAGTTGGGTATTTTTAAGCAAAATCAAATAATGCACATGCTGTGTAGCTAAAAAATTATGGCAGTGTGATTACCACAAGGTTTTGCCTTGCTTTAAAAAAGACTTTCACATCTAATGAAGCATCATTCCTGTATTGAGTTTGTATGGCAAGGTTTTGGTAGAAAGGAGGCTACAGAGGTAGCTGCTAGAAGCCTCCTCTATGTCCAATAGCACCAATTCCAGCTGGCTCCAATCTAGACCTGCCACTAGCCAAGGTCAAGCCCAGAAGCACCAGTGGTAGTGCCTCTGAGATAACATATTTAAGAAGAAAAAGTTACTGCACAACTGCAGCCAGAGAGAGGATATGTGTGAGGCAGAACTCTGTAGACACCAAGGCTGGTGAAAAAGGAGGGGAGGAGGTGCTCCAGGCACCAGAGCTGCCCATGGTGAGGACCATAGTGAGGCAGGCTGTCCCCCAGCAGCCCATGGAAGTTGATGGTGGGGAGCAGATATCCACCTGTGGACTATGGAGGACCCCATGCCAGAGAAAGTGGATGCCTGAAGGAGGCTGTGACCCTGTGGGAAGCCCATGTTGGAGCAGGCTACTGGCTAGGACCTGTAGACCTGTGAAGAGAGATGAGTGCATGCTGGAGCAGGTTTGCTGGCAGAACTTGTAAACCTCTGGAAGGGACCCACACTGGAGCAGTTTATGAAGATTTGCTGCCCTTGGAAAAGACTCATGTTGGAGAAGTTTGTGGAGGACTCTACACTGGAATGGGAGAAAAGTGTGAGGAAGTACTTCCGAGAAGAATGGTGTGACAGAGACAGTGTTTGATGAACTGACTAGAACCCCCATTTCCTGTCTCCCTGTGATGCTCAGAGGGAGGAAGAAGAGAATTTGGGAGTGAAGTTGAGCCTGGAAAGAAGGGAGGAGTGGCGGAATATGCTTTTAAGATTATTTTTTTTTTAAGATTTTATTTTTAAGCTTTTGTTTTCTCATTATCCTACTCTGATCTGATTGGTATTAATTTTCCCCAAATTGAGCCTGTTTTGCTCATGATGGTAATTGCTGAGTGATCAAATTGTTCTTATCTTGACCCATGAGCCTTTCATTATATTTTCTCTCCTCTGCCCAGCTAAGGAGGGGAGTGATAGAGAAGCATTGGTGGGTACCTGGTGTCCAGCCAGGGTCAACTCACCACAAACCCCTAATAAGAGGACTGGCAACATGTAGTTTATTTTGATAGCAGTAGCAGCAAAATAAAGTTAAAGAGGTAGTTCCATGGTGTAAGCACCATGTTTGAAACACCTAGACTTTCTGGAACAGCTGGCTTAAATTTCAGCAGGGTTGACTCATCCCTTCAGATCCTTTAGGGTAGACACCAAGTCTGAGACACGAGAGGTGAGAATTTATGAATGAAGGCCCCAGCTCCTATGCACAAAAATTGCATCACTTGCTCTGTTCTTAGTGTCACTGGTGTTAATTGCTTTTTTCCTTATGAGTAAGAAGCTTTCTTGGTGCTAGTGGCTGGTGGGCTCTGCTCTACAGCAGTCTGCAGTCTGGCAGGGAGGGAAGCAGTCAGCTTCAATAGTCAATAGGTACTTGCAAGACTGGAAACTCTGAACAGAAAATGAGAGTGATCCTTGACCCAGACCTACCCTTCATAAAACCAGCTGGGGCACAGTGCTGTGCATCCTTGTTGAGGTGGTGAGGTATTCCTTGAGCTGGGGGAGTGCAGGGCCAACACGACAGAGCTGTCTCAGTGCCTTTACATGGCTCCTGAATACTTACCCATCCAGGGAAGGTCTCCTTCTCCCACGGAAGTCACAAACCTGAGCTGCCTACATGCATCTGAGCAGAGCTGAAAGTAGGGTAAGGAACTACTGGGAAACACTAGATGCAGCAAAGTCCTGTGCATAGGTTTAATCAGAGCTATGAGGCTTTTCTGGGAGATGCTAGCAGAAATCTCTGGCCCATGTTATCATTTATGTTAAACCAGAACAGCTGTCCACAGGTGATAGAAAAATCACTGTACAACACTTAGACACAAATTTCTTAGAGCATTTAGGGATAATTAGAAGAGTTTGGCATATGCCAGGGGCATATGCTATTTTTTCATGTGGAGGGCTTCATTTTTTCCACAAAGAACTTACCTTTCCTACCTCTCTAATGCATGACATGGAAAAGAGAATAAAAACATCAGTAAATACATTCACAGCTAATTAATCATAGTGAAGAACTTAGGATATAAAAATGCTGAATTTCTAAAAAGATTGTTCTAACTCTGATGTGACATGCCATTAAATCTATTTTTGTTGCATTAGTATACTCTGGAGCAAGAGCCAGGTGGCTTTTCATGGGCTTTCAGAAATCTGCCCATTGCAACAGAGTAAAGCAGCAACATACAACACAGTATGTGGGAGAAAAAAAATAAGCAGCTCTGGTGCAGAACTTCTAGGCCACCCCCACAGCTTCAGCAGACAGTGTTATTTGAAAGTAGATCATTGCATAAGATGCAAAGAAAGCCTCACAGAACCATGATAGGCCTGATTCAGTGCCCTACTATGGCTCTTTGTTGTTCTATTGTGACCTATAGTGTTGTCCTATTGGCTTAAAATCAGTGTAACTGTGAAAAGAATCAGATCCCATCTTATGCTCATCAAAAAGTACATACCAATAAAGATATCCTTATTTAACTGTGATAGAATCTACATGGACAATTAAACTATTTCTTTTTTCTTCATACAGTATTTAGAGCTTGACACAAAGTCCAGTGAAATCTGTGTGTCTTCCCATTGACTCTGGACTTTGGATCATACCCCTCAAGTGTAGAGAAGTGCATGAATAATAACAGAGAACCAAGCACATCAAAAACTATCTTTCAAATAAACACGTGTGTCCCCATTTAAATCCCTGAACTCAAATTACAGGGTTTTTTTTAAAGAGCAGTTTTCTTAAAAGCCAGGGACAAAGTATTTATATTAGCTACACTGAAATGAAAAGGGAAAATTTCAGAAGAAAGCTACTTTATTCATCCGCTATTTAAAATCAAAATGACTGTTCTTTTAAAATCTAATATCTGCCTTAAACATTCCATCTGATTTAAGTAAAAGTTAAAATATCAGCATTAAAAAGACATCTTTAAACAAAAAATGTAATAATCATAACATAAAAAAATAAGAAGGGAACAGAGATCTGTGGCTGTACTCAGCTGAGAAAGTGTGGTAGAGAGAATAGGAAATCATTTGGTTCTCACTGATTATAGCTCTTTGTATCAAAATACTCGAGGCTGAAATTAGTGTGATCCACAAGAGCAGGTGTTTTGAATTTTAATTTAAGATATAATTAGACTCTTTAAAAAACTCTATGTGATGCAGTAATTGAAAGGGCTAATCATGGTTTGCTTTATTTAAAAAAAAAAAAAAAAAGATCTCCAAGCCATAGAAAAGTCATAAAGCGCAAATGTCTGTTTTGCCTACATATGAAGATGCAATCCATTATGACTTTGATTTGAAAGACTTAAACAATTCACTTGTATCTGAAAACTGATATGTAATTATTAAGTTCTTCATCTTGCATTTCATGTTGTTTATAAAAACATTGTTAAAATCTCTGATGCTTGCACATTCACTCTGGAGGAATAAATGTCAAGACCAAATATTCATTTAAACACCACCTGGATTAAAAGATTATATATAGACTGAGATAAAAGTTTTCCTTTTACTGTTTCTGTTGTTTGCAAATGATTATTTCTTTGGACTTCAGGTATCCAATCTCTTATTCTAGTGTTTATAGTGGGAGGCTGCCAAATTTAACAGCTCTTCCTGTTCATACAGAAGACTAGTATACAGTCCTATGGCTTTGTCTGTCACTGTTTTATAGTCAAGGTTGATAACCAAAGGAACTCATGCTGGTTAAGACGTCATTTGATGGCTCCCATCTTCTCAGCTATTACATCTGATTTTGAGCTCAAATGGCAGTGCAATCAAGCAAGACAGGAATAAGTAAATTAGACAGTGATCACATTGAAATGAGTGTTTAACTTTTTACTGCACATACTGAGACAGCCTTAAAGAATCTTCATGGAATTGATCATGCTAGTCCTCCACATTTCTGTGAGCTGGTGCAGTGCAACTCAAATTAAGCCAGTTGAAATAAGGCATCTGAAAGGACTCACTGCTAAAAAGTGCTGGCTGATATAACTGTGATGTACTGATCTCTCTTTAACCCAGAAGCCAGGAAAATTAATGAGGGCCCAGCACTGTTTTGTTTTATGCTGTAATACTCTTCTGTCCATGCTACTTTCTCCTACTGAAGAGGTATAAAAAAGAATGAGTCCCATTGCGAACTAATAAGGAGCAAAATCCATATCTGATATCTCTAGTATTAAAATATTATTAGTCTTACGATTATTAGCAAACCAAAGTACTTTAGAAAGTCTCTTTTCTGAAATCACACTTGTTAAAGTCAGATATTACCAATGAAGTTTGTAATACATTAAACAGTTATCTTCCAGACAGCCTGAATGACAGAGAAATGTGTTTTATTAGCACAGTGAAATGTTTCACTTTACCTGCAGTTCGGGTGACAAGTTGCCTTCAGGTCTTCAGGACTGCGAGAATGCCTTAGATCCATTGCCAGTACATCTCATGGTGGAGCAGGGTCATCGAGCCCATGGGCCTGGTAATTAATGCAATGTCAATCCTACTGCAGGGCCTCTGCCAGCAACCTTACAATGGAACCAGACAGCTCAATCTCTGTGAGACTTTCCCTCTGCTGGAGCATGCTGGAAGGGTTTCCTCCATGTTCAAAGAGAAAAACCTTTCATTCTGAAGGTGTTTTGAACTCATTCAAAAGTGCAGATGTCTATATGCTGTGTTACAGGGGAAAATATTTCTTTTTTCATGTTTTCTAAACTTCTTATTGAGGGGAAAAAATCCACCTGAGCAGGGTTCAAGTTTGCTAAACGCCAAATTCCTCAAACTTTGTAATTTAAATCATCATCCCACGTATGTATTGGTAAGCCAGATGCTTTGTATGCTTTTTATCTTCAATCTGTCAGGCATAGAAATTTCTGTGTTTCAGAGAAAGTAAGTGCTTCTTAGCATGGCATGGCAGAGAGAGAGGCAAAGAGAGGTGTTTTCTTTAGGCTCCCATTCCCTTGTTCTTACAGCATTTTCATTTTTGAGCTTCGAGCAAAACTCGTAAGGGCAATGCTTTCTATTTTTAGTGTTGAAGACTTGTTTCTGCTATCACAGTTAGCAGTTACCCCTGAGAAATGTGTTAAATGAAATCTCGGTTACTTCAATACACTTCTTAATCTGATTAATTGCTGAGCGAAGTAGATTTCACCTATATGTGTGTGTGTACATATGTGTACTCCATAGCATTTTCTTTTGCTTTCATAGTATCCTGTCAATATTAGTCACTGACTCTGACTCAGACTTGAGGCATCTGCTGCAATTTAAGCATCCAGACCTCCATTTTTATAACCCTAAAACTTAACTTTGAACAAACAGGGCAATACCAAAAGATGGCTTTTCAATATCAATATAAAATTACATCTGTTTGATTAGGAATGGCTTGCCAAATCTTAATTTTCAAAAGATAAATGCTAATAAGTGCAAAATAAAAGATTAAAGCTTACTACAGTTTTTAATTACATGAAGACATACTACCTTCTGCATGGAAGCTATGCTTCAAAGGAGCAACACAGAACAGATGGTGTTTAATGAATGATTTTTCAGCCTTGCATTTAAGCATCATGATTCCATGAAGGGCTCTGTCCCTCTGCATTATCTGAGCCTTGGTCTGAGAGTAAATTGCTGATTTCCTCAAAATCTTTGTCTAATGCTTATAAAATAATACCTGAGTGATTCATAAGCAATCTTAAAAGCTCCACCTGTGAATTATGTTGGCATTATTTGCTCCATTTTACAGATGCAGTGTTTAAATGTAGTATTTTCAAAAGTTCCAAGTAATTTTGGTTGCTGAGCAGAAAACCTCTGATTTTTTGGAACACATGCCTGATCAAGGCAGAGCTCCTAGTGACTGCAGTGGCAGCTGCAGTCTGAGAATAATTTTGGTTAGAAGGCACCATCTGATCCACCACCCTGCTTAAAGCTAGGCCAATTTTGAAGTTATATACAACTCTGAGATCAGATGAGGCCTTTCAGGGTCATATCTAGTCAAATCTGGAGTATCTCCAAAGATAGAGATTTCAAAACTCTATCAGTACTTTATGCTTCTACAAATCAAGACCTAGAAACCCAAAACCCAGAAAAAGCAGTTCTGCCAGCTGCTGCCACAGAGGGAGCATGGATAACACTGAAAAGACAATCTTTTATGTCTTTCTGAGTACTGAAAATCATGGTGATCTTGTGCTGCTGGTAGATGATGTGTGATGAAGTCCTCTTTTGGCTCATTTCTTTATGTGCAGCCCTCCAACGTTGCAGCAGCTCAGTTTCTCATAAGCAGAAGACTGCACAGATCTGCACTGAGTCCGGCGCCCTGAAGGAAACAAGTCTCTGCTGACTCCTAAGGACTCTTAGCAAGTTCATGGTGTTTTTTAATTCTTGGAGGCTGTACATCCTTGTACTTATATCCTGTAATGAAGAATATGAGCTGTATGTGGGTGACCAAGGACAGCTGAGCTGCTGCCATCTAACAGCAGACTGCATGCAGTCCTGAACTCTCTTGTGAGCCTTCCTTCCTGCAGGAACAATGCCACCTACACACAAGGGACACTGTTGGGAAATATTTTAAGAGCCACCATGGCCTTGAAATTAGTCATGACCTTATAGATATAAGCTCCCTACATTTCTTTGTGTGTTCATGGTTCTGGATGGCACTGGGGAGAAAGATGGGGAATATGGGGAAGTGCAGCACAGATTGTGATAAGCTAACTCCCAGGTGTCTGTGTGTTTCCAAACTGTGATTAATTACAATGTATGAGTGAACAGGCAACATTTAAGTAATTTGCCCTATCTTTTTCCTGTGGTCTATACATGGAAAAGAAAATGTGCCAGTCATGGCTGCATGGAGTGACTGGGGAGCTGCACGATGGCTGTGAATCATGCCCTTGGACCAGTTTCTTATAAATTGTTTTCTCTGAGAGAAGACCTGTCTGCATCTTGCCAAAGAGTGCTTGGACACAAGGTTTCAAGGTAGAGCCGCATGGTCCAGCAAGGGGGCTTTGAGTGCACAGCCTCTCAAGATGACACTTCTCCAGCCAGGGGACAGCGCTGTGGCTGGTTTCTCCATCTGTGACACCCCAAGTTGGGTGTTGCTGGGTTTGTTAGGGCAGGCAGGAGCCCAGGAGCAGTGGCTGAGGTCCCAGTGGAAGGGAGCTCACTAGGATCACTGTATTCAGGGAGGGAAATTTGGCAGGTCCGAGACACCAGTGCAAAGTGGATGGGTACACCTGTGTAACCCTCCCTGAGAAAAGACTCCAACTCCAGAGACCTGCTGGGATGGTTTGCACAAAGGAGAGTGCAGAAGTGCTGGCAGTGCTGGCCTGTGCTGTGGTTGCTTCTCAGGTGCCAGGGTATTTCCAGGGCCTTGCACGAGTGGGTGCCAGCCAAGGAGAAACTGCATTGGCAGCTATCACAGTCCCAGCACTGGAGGCACCTCATCGCAGCCTTTTGTCTGCTTTGGCACTGCTACAAGGTTGGATTTCCTCTCTTAAATTCAGTGGAAGCTTGGGGTACACAAGGAGTGGAAAATACCGCCATTAGGCATCCTTAGGATAGTCTAAGCAAAGAATGGCAAAGAATGAAAAATTCGGGTTCCATATCAATTCATAGAAGACAGTCAAGATTGATAAGTATAAAATAACTGCTCGGGAAAAAAATTTGGTTTTGTCTTATTTTTAATAGAATATTTAAAAAAAAATCTCAAGCCTTGAGCTTTCTTTTGGAGAAAAGCAGACCTAATACAGAAGGGTGTGCTACAGGCAGCAGTCCAAGAGCACGCAAGAGATTTGTAAAAGTAATGCTTCAGGAACCTTGGTCCAAAAGTGTGTTCCAGCAAATGATTGCACTGAAATTAATCACAAAGGAAAGCTACAGGAGCCAGCTAGCACTTTAACTCTAGCATAAACTGGCATTGCTTTTTTGGAATGACTAGAGCTGTGCTGATTTATACCAGCTGATGATCTGATCGACAAACATTTTCTTATTCCAACTTTAATTATTTCCCAGATTGTAAGGGTGTCTATGTCTATCTCCGTTCATTTAAGATTTCCAGATGCTAGTCTGGAAGTATGCTTACAGCAAGCATTAAATTGGTCATTTTGGATGGAGTACAGGCTTCCTGACATCCTCATTGGATATGTTTATTTCAACATACAAATGTGCTTGTTGATTAATAGAAAATGCTTAGTTGTTTCTTTGATTATTTGTTTTGTTTTGGTCTTACTGAAATTCTCAGCCAACATAAATGAAGAGCCTGTTCTCACAACCCACAAGGGCAGTACATTGACTATTTGTACACATGGGTGGATAGTTATATTTAGATTTGCAGTCCTAAGGAAAAAATACCCATTTATGAGCTACCAAAACCTTTGATTTCAAACAATTTAAAGTGGCATTTCTCAGGTCCTGTCTTTATGAATACACCCTCTGAGTCTTTTTCACTGCACCTGTACAAACAGCAACAAAGAGAAAACATGTGAGTGTGAAAAGAGCCTTCAGCTTCTCCCACCTACTTAATGAAACTTCCTTGCTTTTTTTGCAGGCAAATGAAAGACAGTAAATTACGTGTGATGCTTTTACAATGGCAGCAGGAGCGATAGGAGTATACTCATTTGATGCTTTAGGGGATAAAACTTATAAATGGTGCCATAAAAAGTCCTCTGGGATGTGAAAGCTTGCAGAGAATGAAGCAGTTCAGCAAGCTCTGTAGATTAAACCAAAGTGTGCTGTGCTTGTCATGTGTTGGATCTGGTTTGTCATGACAAAGAGTCTGCTTAAATTTGTGTGGCTCAACTAGTTTCAGCAGAGCAGCACAGACCTATACCAACTAGATTTTGGATAGAAATCTCTGCATTTTCATTAGAGTTAGAAATATCACCCAGTTGTTGGAGTCTTTTAATATCCCAGACAGATGACAGTCTTTTGCACCAAATAAACTTTAAAACAGATACAGATTTTTCAATTAGATGCAATTTGGACTACTGATTTGGACACTGGAGAAGAACTGGTTATACCAGGTCAAGAGAACTTGACTTGATTAATTTTAAATTAAAGATAAAAACAGGTAGTTCTTGTTGAAAGTGAAACTACCATTTTCAGTTTCAGAAATGCAGTTCACTGAACTGGGAAACTCAGGGACTTGAGTGTAAAAGAGACATGGAGTTTCTGAATGACAGAGATGCAGCTTTTCTCTGGGATCTCAACCAAAATCAAGGGAAGGGATGTAGACCTAGCTCAAAAATAACCTATGCAGAATGAGTAGACATCCTATGAAGAATGGAAAAAGAAAGTAATGCTCATCTAACATGATTAAGTATTAGAGGTCAGGAAGTGTATGGATTAAATGAAAATTGCCAAAAGACAAACTAAGTTGGATTTTTCAAAGGCAACTAAATCAAACAGAGGTTATTTTAGCCACACAAACAAAAAGATAATTTACAGCCATAGTGCAGCAAAGATGGTGAAGTTAAAGATAATACAGATATGGCCCCAAGAT